>CANNZV010001699.1:0-134727 GCA_947561585.1 Caprella mutica
CTCTTTTCTCTGATAGTACATCATCACAGTGACTCTTTTCTCTGACAGTACATCATCACAGTGACTCTTTTCTCTGATAGTACATCATCACAGTGACTCTTTTCTCTGACAGTACATCATCACAGTGACTCTTTTCTCTGACAGTACATCATCACAGTGACTCTTTTCTCTGACAGTATGTGCTATATAATTCACTCTCATAGTTCCATAGTCTGTAGCACTATATCTTTTTACTCATTTAATTCTACATCAAATTGCTATACAGCTCATGAAGCAACTCCATCTAGTGGAATATTTTACTATTTTCCTATCTGCCGTTAAATGAGAGAATGACAATATTTTTAATATACTTTTTTAATTATTTGCTTGCATTGAATTCTAGCGAACATTTAGGGCAATGACGGGAAATAGCTTGATAGTGAGCTGGGCAATTCTTTTACACGGAAATTAACTTTAGAGGAAAACAGATCATTATTAAATTTTCAAGCCTATGAAGCAGGAAACATACTTTTATCAGAAAGTTGTTTTGCATATAATTTTACTGAAATATTTCATTTCATTCTTTTTTTCAGTTATTTAAAAAGAAGGTCTGTTTTTTCTGGCAGGGCCTTTAAAAAAATCATACATCAGAAGCAAGTAGACTGCAGATAAATACATGGTAATGATAATGCAAACCTTTTCAATAATTATTTCAATTCTATATCACCTGAACTGATATTTAATTATAATTAAATATTAATTGCGAATGTGTATAGGATCACGCAGGTAAGTTAGGACTATTTTGTAATTCACACATTTTTCTAACTATTCCTCTAATCATCTAATGATTATGAATTCGATATTAAAACCATAGAAAAAGTGCGACGGATTATCGCATGGCAAAAATGACGTTTTGGGAACTCTCATTCGGACATCATGAGAGTACTGCCTATGCACAGACGACAGTTTATCGAGACATTTTATCGAGACAGTTTATCGAGACAGTTTATCAAGACAGTTTATCGAAACAGTTTATCGAGACAGTTTATCGAGACATTTTATCGAGACAGTTTATCGAGACAGTTTATCGAGACATTTTATCGAGAGAGTTTATCGAGACAGTTTATCAAGACAGTTTATCGAGACAGTTTATCAAGACAGTTTATCGAGACAGTTTATCAAGACAGTTTATCGACACAGTTTATCGAGACAGTTTATCGAGTCGTAGCCAAGTTTGATGCCGAGGGTAAATTTGAAAGAAGTTGCTACAGCCTCAAAAATATTGAATGCGAAATAAAACATTTCTTGCGGTTTGAAAAATTTGTTGGATTCAAAGCCAACTCAGTTTCATGTTTGTCCGTTCAACGAATAACCGGTCAGATGACGCAATGTTAGCAACAGAACAATCATCAGACTAGTCAATGAAAATATCTCCAAAACCTTCGATGTTACCAGAGTCATACTAGTTAATACTCTTTGCCGGTACAAGGTGAAAATAAGTCTAGACTTTCCTGAAGTGAAAACTTGCCTGGTTTGACCCAAAGTACATTTGTCCTATTAGCTCTGCAGATCAGTTAGTTTGATATTATTGGCTATTTAGTGTGATTGAAGAACAGTGTGAAGCTAATCCACACC
This sequence comes from Caprella mutica, assembly GCA_947561585.1. Lineage (NCBI taxonomy): Eukaryota > Metazoa > Arthropoda > Malacostraca > Amphipoda > Caprellidae > Caprella > Caprella mutica. The sequence continues at coordinate 1,615 of CANNZV010001699.1, forward strand.
CTATATAATGTTAACTCGAAGTCATTCTAAGTACAATAAGTGTGAGTTGTATGTTGTACCACAACGTCTTCAAAATTACCGAAACGAAGGGAGATCATATTTAATAATATATTTTGTGTTATTGATAGTAAGGAATAACAAAATTAACGATACAATGATTATTTTACCTAATTTATCCATTGTATCGAGAAATTTAAAAATTATACCGAAAAAATCGCAATTTGGTTGCAGGACCCTGTATTTTAGGTTATCATAGTAATCTCACTACTCTCACTACTCTCACAGTTCTCACTGTACTCTCACTACTCTCACAGTAATCTCACTATTCTCACAGTAATCTCACTACTCTCACTAATCTCACTACTCTCACAGTTCTCACCGTACTCTCACTACTCTCACAGTTCTCACTGTACTCTCACTACTCTCACAGTTCTCACTGTACTCTCACTACTCTCACAGTTCTCACTGTACTCTCACTACCCTCACAGTTCTCACTGTACTCTCACTACTCTCACTACTCTCACTACTCTCACAGTAATCTCACTACTCTCACAGTTCTCACTGTACTCTCACTACTCTCACAGTTCTCACTGTACTCTCACTACTCTCACAGTTCTCACTGTACTCTCACTACTCTCATAGTAATCTCACTACTATCACAGTAATCTCACTACTCTCACAGTTCTCACTGTACACTCACTACTCTCACAGTTCTCACTGTACTCTCACTACTCTCACAGTTCTCACTGTACTCTCACTACTCTCACAGTTCTCACTGTACTCTCACTACTCTCACAGTTCTCACCGTACTCTCACTACTCTCACAGTTCTCACTGTACTCTCACTACTCTCATAGTAATCTCACTACTATCACAGTAATCTCACTACTCTCACTACTCTCACAGTAATCTCACTACTCTCACAGTTCTCACTGTACTCTCACTACTCTCACAGTTCTCACTGTACTCTCACTACTCTCACAGTTCTCACTGTACTCTCACTACTCTCATAGTAATCTCACTACTATCACAGTAATCTCACTACTCTCACAGTTCTCACTGTACTCTCACTACTCTCACAGTTCTCACTGTACTCTCACTACTCTCATAGTAATCTCACTACTATCACAGTAATCTCACTACTCTCACAGTTCTCACTGTACTCTCACTGCTCTCACAGTTCTCACTGTACTCTCACTACTCTCACAGTTCTCACTGTACTCTCACCCCCCCCCCCTCTCATTTCCTCACTTTCTCTCTTCAGTACCGGGTATAGCTACATTCACTCTGGTGGTTTTCCCTCAAGGTCAGGGTCCTGGGGAGGTACTATCGCAACTCTTATACCAAACCTATCTGGTGAGAGAAGTACTTGCAGTAGTCTATACAGCAATAATTTCAATGTAACGTATGTCCCGACTGTATTTACAATCAGTTTATTCTGTAACCACTAGTACCATGACTGATGTAACCACTAGTACCATAACTTCAGTAACCACTAGTACCATAACTTCTGTAACCACTAGTACCATATTCCAATAATCTGATTCATAATATGGTGACTTTAACGGAATAAAAATACGTGTGGAAAATAAATAATCAGATGACCCTAGAGATCTTACAATTATAAAGTTAATTGTAAATATAGAATATTATTTTGTGATGAATGAAAAACACAAAAAATAAACATCAAAGAAAATTGTTACTTTTTAAATAATTGTTATAAGCTTCAATTATCTTATTTTGATATTACAGATATTTCTTAAAATACACAAAATAATTGAAGTACAACCATCAAATAAATCGAACAAATACTTCATATTTTTCTCTTTTTCTTTATATATCTTTCAGCTCTATGAAATAACAAAGATATTATACTACAACAAGATACACTACTCTCAAGAATTTCTGTTTCTAAAAGCGCCCTCTGCATTTGAAAGCGGGTACTAAAGCAACGACAGAATTTGGTGTTGATCAAAACATTGAACAGTTTTAGTTTTCGCACTTCTGTCAGTACCTAGTTGGCTAGTTATAAATAATTAAATATTTATTAAGATCATATGTAGCTGGTATGATTGTTGAATTAATTCCAAATTTCCTATGTTAACTTTGATGTGCAATTGAAACATGAAAGGAAAATAGGTAGGTTGGTGGTAGGTAGGTACCGTAGAGCTATATCACACGAGTCAATTAAAACTTCGTGTCAATTTATTTGCCTTGAAAATTGAATAGCTTTCAATAATATAAAATATTTATAAAAAATATGAATAAATTTCAGAATAATTTTTCTGATGAACCCGTATAACTAACTTCGTCTGAACACTGAAAACTTTTTAAAGTTTTGATAAGCACCAAATGTTGTTGTTGCTTTAGTACCCGCTTTCAAATGCAGAGGGCGCTTTTAGAAACAGAAATTCTTGAGAGTAGTGCATCTTGTTGTAGTATAATATCTTTGGAAATAATGTGGTTCTGAGACCTTATAGTATATAATGCCATTATATAAATTTGGATCATTTGAAAGACAAATATCTACTGTTGCACTAGATATAGTGTAGACATACGGAAAATTGTAACTAGGCTTAATTATACATTATATGCATTCCGTATTGGCTACTTAGCCCTTTAACATTTGAAAAGTGGTAAAGTGAATTTCCTTTCAATGTATGCGATATCCCATGCATTCAGTAAACACTTTAATTGATCTAAGATTCTGGAACACAAAAACATGAGTATCATTACTTCACTTTTATCATATTAGAGAGGTAATCACTTCAAACACCAATGTTATTAAGCTTCTCATGAGTATTTAGTGAATCACTTCGTCACATTTTATCGTAACTTCTTTTGTACACTCAGAGAAAATAGCCGGTGAATATTTACTTTTCGACAATGTAACGATCTGTTTCTAAAATAATCATAATCATAAAACGATACCACATTTAGTTTCTATCATATAAGTTATGTTATTTTATCCACTTTGTTAGTCTATTGTTTATTTTTCTTCTGACCCTTCTCTCTATCATACCTAGAGTAAGTGATACCCTTCATTTGACCTTTCTCACTAATCACAGTGTCCCTTCACTGACCCCTTCACTCATCCCTTCACTCACCCCTTCACTGACCTCTTCCGTCACCCCTTCACTCATCCCTTCACTCACCCCTTCACTCACCTCTTCCGTCACCCCTTCACTCACATCTTCACTTACTTCTAACTCACCCCTTCACTCACATCTTCACTTACCCCTTCACTCACCCCTTCACTCATCCCTTCACACACCCCTTCACTCACCCCTTCAGTCATCCCTTCACTTACCCCTTCACTCACCCCTTCACTCATCCCTTCACTCACCCCTTCACTCACCCCTTCAGTCACCCCTTCACTCATCACAATAAGGTAAAATAATTATAGAAGAGGAAAGAGTATGTACATTCTGCAGTTATTTAATAGATTTATAACAATATTCAGTGTGAAGGTCAGATTTCTATTCGGAATTTCCACATTACTTCTTTTAAATGATATTATATGAACACACTGAAAAAAAAGAACAAGTAATTAATTAATTGAAGTAAAAAATCGGATATAATTTTATATCGTAAATAATTCTGAATGAATTTAGACTGAATAATATTTAAGAGACTGTAAATGTCACAGATTTAACTTATGTACAACTTGTATGAAATTATAATGATGATATTATTATATTATTATAAACTAACAAGTAATTAACATTTAAAATGAATTACAAGAATAAATTATCACAATAGATAATGTATTATATTAATTTTCAAAGTTAGCAACTGTTCGACAAACGGACACTATAATTTAAATTGAAAATATTTCTAAAATGAAACAGCATAAATGATAATAGACATCAGTATATTGTTAGCACTACAAAGAACTGAATATTCATACAGAATTACTCAGAATATTGAAGATATCTACAGATATCTAAATACATATTAAAGAATATATATTCTTTGTGTATATCAATTGCATCAATTTTAGTCACGAGTTCTTCAAATTTTTAATTCACTAAAAAGTTGCCTGTATTTTTCTTTTGATCATCAGCCTGTTTTCCCTTAGAGTTTGTATATGAAATTTACTGAGACATCTTTGCTATCAATCCTGAGAGAGATAAACCTCCTGCAGTTGAATAAAGTTAGTCCATTGCAGGAGTACATCTGTAATAAATGGCTTGCACTTTTGCCCTGCCTACACTCTGACTTTTATAATCTTTGGTGTGGCTGTAAAAGTTGAGATGTAATGTCCTATGCCTACCACCTGCAGAGACACTGCTTACCACCTGCAGAGACACTGCTTACCATCTGCAGAGACACTGCCTACCGCCTGCAGAGACACTGCTTATCACCTGCAAAGACACTGCTTACCACCTGCAAAGACACTGCTTACCACCTGCAGAGACACTGCCTACCATCTGCAGAGATACTGCCTACCACCTGCAGAGACACTGCTTACCACCTGCAGAGACACTGCTTACCACCTGCAGAGATACTGCCTACCAGCTGCAGAGACACTGCTTACCATCTGCAGAGACACTGCTTACCACCTGCAGAGATACTGCCTACCACCTGCAGAGACACTGCTTACCATCTGCAGAGACACTGCTTACCACCTGCAGAGACACTGCTTACCACCTGCAGAGACACTGCTTACCATCTGCAAAGATACTGCCTACCACCTGCAGAGACACTGCTTACCACCTGCAGAGACACTGCTTACCACCTGCAGAGACACTGCTTACCACCTGCAGAGATACTGCCTACCACCTGCAGAGACACTGCTTACCATCTGCAGAGACACTGCCTACCACCTGCAGAGACACTGCTTACCACCTGCAGAGACACTGCTTACCATCTGCAGAGACACTGCTTACCACCTGCAAAGACACTGCTTACCACGTGCAAAGACACTGCTTACCACGTGCAAAGACACTGCTTACCACCTGCAGAGACACTGCCTACCATCTGCAGAGACACTGCTTACCATCTGCAAAGACACTGCTTACCACCGGCAGAGACACTGCTTACCATCTGCAGAGACACTGCTTACCATCTGCAGAGACACTGCTTACCACCTGCAAAGACACTGCTTACCACGTGCAAAGACACTGCTTACCACCTGCAGAGACACTGCTTACCACCTGCAAAGACACTGCTTACCATCTGCAGAGACACTGCTTACCACCTGCAGAGACACTGCTTACCATCTGCAGAGACACTGCTTACCATATGCAAAGACACTGCTTACCACCGGCAGAGACACTGCTTACCATCTGCAGAGACACTGCTTACCATCTGCAGAGACACTGCTTACCATCTGCAGAGACACTGCTTACCATCTGCAGAGACACTGCTTACCATCTGCAGAGACACTGCTTACCATCTGCAGAGACACTGCTTACCATCTGCAGAGACACTGCTTACCATCTGCAGAGACACTGCTTACCATCTGCAGAGACACTGCTTACTATTACTCATCTCTCTATATTGATATTGTTACGGTTTATTTTGAATAATTTTTGTTTAAAATACTAGGCGGTTATAAAATATGAACGCATGTAAAGAATATATTCATGTATTGTCTAATTAATACAATTTGACTAATGTGCTAGGGAATTAAAATATTTTCAATTATTCGAACAATAATTTGGACAATGTTCAAGTTCTAACAAACAATATATTTATTTTGCTTGTTTATTAACGTAGAACTAAAAATGGAAGAGTTACGGATCAAAATATTGATAGAAAATATTAAAGAAAATATGAAAGGAAAAATGAAAAGGAGGGATGACTCTGATATTTTGAATTTAGTAAATAACTTAAAATCAGTACAGTAAAGGTCCTGAGTTATGAAATGCACCTGAGTTATGAAGCACTCGAGTAATGAAGGACCTGAGTTATGAAATGCACCAGAGTTATGAAGTATTTTCTATGTTTAAATTATAGAAAACGATATAAGTCATGAATTTGGTCATCGTTATCCCTCAAAGAGCATAGTTTTCTTCATGATTTTAACCATAGAAAACTATCAGTGTCACTGAGATATGAAGAAAGCAATGCTCAGGAGTTTATAATATTACTTAAAGTTTATTTTAGAACTAACAAAAAATAAGAACAGAGGAACAAAGCTCAGATTTTGGCTTTATTTAATTCCTATTATTTTTCATTTTAACAAATGCGGGATAGAATGCCATAGGATTAATTCCAAGTTATCGAACAGACATACATTTCCGATCATATAAAAAACACGTGCTAATTTTATTATTATAACTGTGTAAATGTTATATAACTTTGAACTAACTCAATTCAAAGAATATTATATATACATAAAAATTGAACAGGCGATTATTTTATATAAAGCAATATAATTAATAAATTACAATAAGTGTAATAGAAAAAGAATGATTAAGATTATAATTTATTCATAAATTAGCTTAGAAAAATAGTGATTTATATCAATAGGAAATTAACCAATTTCATTCCTTAAGGTACGTTTTGCATGCAGCGATTGTTGCGATCTTCACTCAGCGATCGTCGCCCAGCGATTATTGCGGGACTATGGGACTGCTTTGCAACGAGCGATTGTCGCTGAACAGTATTTCAATGTGTTCCTATTGCTGGGCAATCATCGCTATGTGATAATCGCAGCAATCGGTGAATACAAAACTTCTGTTAACTAAAAAAATAACATCAAATTCAATCATTTGGTCAGATTTTCTTACTTGTTAAAGTAAAACTATTTGATTGAAAAGATTCATATTCAACGGGAAATCCATATGATCAGAGGTTATTTGAACTCAACGTTGAAGGTATTTTCAGCTTCGAATAATCTTTCTATTCGAAAGCTTGAAACCTGAAAATACCCTCAACGCTGAGTTTGATTAAATTCAACTGAAAATAGAGATGTATAATTAGATGAAGGTACAACTTTTCTATAAAATAATGTATACAAATGGTAAAGAAAATAGATATACTTTTTATGCACATTTTTGTAAACATCATATAAAACTCTATAAAACGTATTAACCTTTTAGATAATTATAACAATAAAATATTATGTTGAATTTAGAAATGTTAACATCATGAAAATATTTGAAATGTTCATTTTGTTAATGTGAGTAAAATATCTAAGATCATCATCTTAAAATTGTGAGGGGAAACTTGACCAATAAACAAACTACATATTAGTAATTTTCTACCAAATGAACAAAAAATAGAAAGAAACACAACTCTCTCTCATTCTCTCTCTCTCTCTCTCTCTTGCTGTAGCACTTTGCTTGGCCTGTGCTGGTTTGCTTGGATCAGAGGGTACACACTGACCTGCTGGTTCTTACCCTCTAATATGACACACCTCATACCTACCTTATGACATCTCATACCTACCTTATGACATCTCATACCTACCTTATGACATCTCATACCTACCTTATGACACCTCATACCTACCTTATGACATCTCATACCTACCTTATGACATCTCATACCTACCTTATGACACCTCATACCTACCTTATGACATCTCATACCTACCTTATGACACCTCATACCTACCTTATGACATCTCATACCTACCTTATGACACCTCATACCTACCTTATGACATCTCATACCTACCTTATGACATCTCATACCTACCTTATGACACCTCATACCTACCTTATGACATCTCATACCTACCTTATGACATCTCATACCTACCTTATGACATCTCATACCTACCTACTGCAATCTGCAGGAAGGAAGGAGTGCCATGTTAACTCACTACACTCAGAGTTACCACTGCCTAATGGCTATCTCTAGATTGGATTGTTAGTGTGAATCACTTCGAACTATCACTATAGTCTATCACTATCACTATATTTGTTAGTGTGAATCACTTCGAACTATCACTATAGTCTATCACTATCACTTTATTTGTTAGTGTGAATCACTTCGAACTATCACTATAGTCTATCACTATCACTATAGTCTGTTATATTTTGAATAAGAAGGAATTATTTGGCTAAAATTATTCCCCAGCGAGTCTGTCACATTCGTAATTTTTTCACAGCAAGAAAAGGATGCAAAGTTCCTAGCGAAGCTTGCACCTGATATATGGGGCAAGTTGCACCAATTTAAATACAAGCTGTGCACTCTGCACCAAAGTTACGACTAAAATACTCCACATTGAAGCTTTTTGGAGCCATTTCCTAAATCGGACATTTTCTATTTTGCCTGAAGTTAATTAATCCTAAAAAAGAGTCGATAAAGAAAAGAAACAAGAAAAAACTTATACAGGAATGTTAAACAAATTTGAAAAAAAGTGAGTGAATCTTTTATAGGAGTTGTTGAAGAAATTAAAGGAGACATTAACATGCCAATGTATGTTATGATGTGCCGTTAACATTCCAATGTGTGTTATGATGTGCCATTTAACTTTAATTATAAATTAATATCTTTTAAAGAAAATTGACATTGATTGGTCCAAATCGTTTCTAAATTTTTTCATAAAAGTAAATTTAAAAAGCTATCTATCTCTATAGTAAGGAACTCGTGAAAAGCATATACCTTCGTCGCTGCTTGCAAATGACCTTGACTATCCAATGAGTTATAAATGACCTTGACCATCCAATGAGTTATAAATGACCTTGACCATCCAATGAGTTATTAATGACCTTGACCATCCAATGAGTTATAAATGACCTTGACCATCCAATGAGTTATAAATGACCTTGACCATCCAATGAGTTATAAATGACCTTGACCTTGATTGTTAACTCATTCGCTCCCACAATCTAATCAAATGGTTCCTGGATAATGGTCAAACGTCCCACTAAATTTCAGGCAATTTGTTTGAACACTTTTGGAGGAATTACGTTATAAATACCTTTGTCCCGGTCGCTCTCAAAATCTAACCAAATGATTCCTGGATAATGAACAATTGTTCCCCCAAAATTTAGGCAATTTGATTGAATATTTACTATTGAATTATAAATGACCTCGACCTTGACCTTTAACCCGTTTCCTCCCAAAATCTAACAGACTGGTTTTTGGATAATGACAATCGTCCCGCCAAATTTCAGGTTACTTGGTTTAATACTTTTTGAGTTATTGAATTTTCAATGACCTTGACCTTTGACCCGATCGCTCCCAAAGTATAACCAAATGGTTCTTGCATATTGACCAATCGTCGCATCAAATTTCAGGCAATCTGGTTTAATGATTTTTGAGTTTTGCGAATAACAATATTACATATAATGCCGCCTAAAGCATAACTTTCCACAATTTGCAAAGGTAATATGTAAGCTCAGCACTCTGTGATGGCTACTTAGAACGTGTGTGGAGTCTTTTTGGAACATATTAACCACGCTGAAACATGATCAAATGTACATTCTCTGTTTTTACCAGCTTTTATTTATTTCCAAGTATATGTAAAAAGAAAATTAATCCATATTTAGAATAATTGAGCTATACTCGTATAACTCTTCAACTCTCTGTGCAATATTCAAATCCATTAAATGTCTGCCGATGAGTGAGATGGAAAATCAGGTGATAAGATGCAAGTAATTATAAACTCTGTCACTGAAAGTTACACCAAAGTTTCACTTATTTCATTTCTAACTTCAAAACTGGCTAAAAAATCTCAATAATATCTTGCATTGAATTGTCACTCGCCAGACTTTATTGGGTGACACATCGAAGTTCCTGGAACTGAATTGATAGTAAATATTAAAAACATACATATTCTATATCAAGATATAACAAATGTAACCTAATTAAATGAAAATAGAAGAAAAAACTAGACATTCAGCAAAATAGGAAAACTGAGAAGCAAATAGGGTAAAGGATCTATCCAACATTGTGAGAGTAGAACTATCGTCCAGTAGATAATTTGTTTACGTAAAATAATTGGAGCCAGAGTTATTTATAATGACTAATAAAGACCTATATGGTAGAGAACACCTTTACCCGATACATCTCTGAGGAAAATTCACCAATGTTGGATATAACTTTTACCTTGTTTGCCCTAAAATTATTCCTCGATACTATAAAATTGTTAGCCAGTTTGCTGCGTGTCCTCATCACTCTAAATAACGACATCATCAACAAAGGCAGCGAATTTAATTAACTCTCGTGAGTTGATGTTGATTAATTGTTAGGTTTGTAACAATAATCCGATTGAAGGTAAATGAATTATAGTATGCAGCAATAGGACCCAGCAATTGAACTGTCGGATGAAATTGGTATCGTGTCGCCACCGACGTTTGATGTTCGTGCGGCTAATTCGGCCTCATCTTCAATGTCGAACAATCCTCTCTCACACTATGAACATGCAGCAAATTGCTACTTGAAACCTGTACTGGAATTGGAATCTACGGCATATTGCCATACTTGGATTGGTTGGTAGGGTGACTAGTGAGTATTACCTACCATATGTATGGTAACTGTGAGTATTACCTACCATATGTATGGTAACTGTGAGTATTACCTACCATATGTATGGTAGCTAGTGAGTATTACCTATCATATGTATGGTAACTAGTGAGTATTACCTACAATATGTATGGTAACTACTGCGGAAAGTTCCACTGTGGAATATTCCACTGAGGAAAATTCTACTACAGAAAGTTCCACCGGGAAAATTCCACTGAGGAAAATTCCACTAAACAAAATCAAATATTTAAAAATCAACCAGGAACTTTTTCTTATGATTTCACTGAAAAATCATTATGTAGTATTAATTATTTTCTAAAACAATACTATTTTGTCCAAATGGCAGTCCAAAATATATTTTGATAAATTATTTTAGCTTACAGGGTGATACTGTTCCAGTAAGTTGATAGCCAGGAAACGTTTACTTCATTAAAATAATTATTTATCTATGTTCAATATTATACTAGCAGAGTGTAGGATAGTGTCTCTAACCAACAAGGCTATTAAAATTTGAACTTTACTTGTGTGAAACATTTTTGTGCAACTTCTATTTTACATTATTTTATTTATGTGTGTTCGATTATTTAATTGTACAGTTTTAAAGTTTAATTTTTTGCATTCTGCTTGGATATCAAGACGAAAAACGGATTAATATTCCTAAAAGATATAGCACATAGCTTATATTGAAAATATAATTATCATATAATTACGAGGCAATTCACTCACGCTTGAAAAGATCAGTGAGTGGATTTCAAGACAGAACATTAATAAATTATTTTTTATTGTTTTATTGTTGTTACAATATTTAATATGTTTGAATTGTAGAATTTGTCCACATCATTAATATATAGACTGATTGTACTCTTTTTGCTCATTGTCTTTTGTTACAAATTATAATCTCGTATAACACATATTTTATTTGCCCCTACTTAAAACTCGAACTTACATTCAAAATGAAAATTAACCTAACTATAATCAGATTTGCGGCTAAATAAAATTACTTTAATAGTTTTTTTGCAAGTAGAATTATCTAATCTCAAGTTTAAGAAGCTTAGCAATGCTTTTCCTTAGGTGTTTCACAAATAAAATGTACATCAAGAAAATTTATATAAAGATATTCACTTACATTTTGTTAAACCACTTAAAAAGGATCGAACTGTGGAATGAATATCACGAAATATTATATAATATGAAGATGATTATTTCTAAAGTATTGTTTTAGAAAATAAGCAGTACAATTTATGTATATATTAATTTATATTCAGTGGAATTTTCCTCAGTTGAATTTTCCCAGTGGAATCATCCGCAGTGGAATATTCCTCAGTGGAACTTTCCGCAGTGGAATTTTCCCAATGGAATCTTCCGCAGTGGAACTTTCCTCAGTGGAATTTTCCTAGAACCGTATTATCCACCCTTAAGTTAATTTAATTGTTTAGATTATAAATTTTATTCCTATTTGAAGGGTTCAAATTCTTTCGATTAGTTTCCGAGGAGGTTACAATTTGTAAAAAAAAATATTTAGTAAATAGAAATAGACACTGCAAAAACAACGTAAAAGCAAACTGAACATTATCGACAGAATTGCTGAAGAGAATTCACAATAAATTGACTGGAATATAACTGAAATGGCAGTTTCATAATATTGTACTTGCTTATCTTTGGAATATTCCATCACATTCATTCTTATTTCCTATCACAAGCATATTGTGTAAAGATGTATTTACTGCATCATTGATGGTGTATTATTGATCCCAATGAACTTATACCATTTTATAAATTTTGCATCCATGAACCTGGAATATTTCAATGACTCTTCCAAAAATATCCCTGTTCAATATCATATTCTGGTGTTAGTTGATACCTCATAGATGTTCATAGATCAATATAACAATTATTATATTAAACATCCTAATAGCAAATTGTATTAATTATTCAATAAAAATCAAAAGAATTAGAAGAAAGAAAACTTAGAATCGGCAGATAGTACAAATTAAATATCGATCATATGCATGGTAATTATTGCTGAACTTTTGAAAAAATATCATTTTCGTAAGGAGTGTCCGACGAAAGAAGATTGGCTATTTTCATATCGATTAGAATCACCCTTTGAAAACCAAAGATCGTAATTTTTCCAGCTGGGAAATATCATTGAGGTATAATAGCAAATTTCCTGCAATCAGACCAATGTTCTTTCAGAACATCTTGAAGATAATTTCTTGAAGTTCAATTTTGATTAAAAGTATCATCTCGACTTCGTAATCTGAATAAATGTCTTGTTCAGAAATTATAAAAACTTAGCAGTAAATGCAGTCTTGGGATGTCTTGCATAACTGTAAAACAGATTTATTTCAAAATAGATAATTATTATTAGATTAAATTTATTTGTTACTGACTTTGTTTTGTAACATTCTTAGTAATCGAAGATCAAAAAATTGGCAATATTTCCTCCTTTTTCTGCAGAAAGGCTAAGTGTTCCTATCTTTTGAGAGGAGGCGTGAAATAAATGAGCTCATTGACTCCATCATTATTTATTTCTCTGAGATGTCACAAACAGGACCTTATTTCTACACCAAAAACACTCACTCTATCTCCTCTGGGAGATGAACTGCAAGGAGATGTGGAGGAAGATATCCTTTTCTAAAGACTATTTGCTATCTCTATGATAATGAACAATGTGAATATATATATATATATATATATATATATATATAAATATAGAGCATTGTGTTTTTAGATATATATTTATTGATATACCAATCAAGCTCAAGAAATATATTGTATTTCATCTATTAAATATATCAACGCGCATGCAGACATATAAATTAATTCGAAAGGAATTTAAACCCTGCATGCAGGGTATACTATAATAGTTATTGATCAGTAAATAACTAAATCTAAAGACACGAACGAAGTTACACTTATATTAATACCATTAAAAACCTGTTATTTTGAGCGGGAAATTAAATACTGGTAATACTTAATTTCCAAAATAGAAGAAGGTATCTTTTCCATATCAAATCTTAACTACAGTGTATTTCACTTATTTGTAATTTCTTAGAAAGCCATAATTTTATTTTACCAAATATTTGTTGAAAGTTTATTAGTGGAACTTTGTACTGTAACCCGACAATTTCAAAACAACATTCAAATAAAGTTCCAATAGGCCATTCCATTTTACAGAAGTGCTGAAAGTGCCCACCGACGGCTGGAAGACATAGCCTTGCTCTCTTCAACACGTTTGCAGCAACGTTCTTGATGGTTCTTTCTTCATAGGATGCTGCAAAATCTCGGATGCATTGCACCAATTCCTTGATGTTTTGTAGCTTTTGTAGGTATACTTTTTGTTGAGCTGCAGACCAGAAGTGGAAATCCAGTGGATTGAAATCAAGGCTGTGGGTTGGTCAGATTCTGTCTGTTCTTCTGCTGATAACTCGTCTCCGAAACTTTTCAAGAAGGAACACAGTAGCATCTTTAGTTGAATGGGGTGGTGCACTACCCTGCATCAACCACAAATCTTGTCTTGCAGCGGTGTTGCGGAAAGTTGGTCACACTGTCTGTTTGAGCAGTTCCAGATATCTGGCACCTGTCACGGAAACGGAACGGCCATCTTCAGTGATGAATGGATGAATAATCGGAACTTACCCATTGACAATCGCTTACGAAGATCATCACTTTGGCACCATTCCTATCATTGCCTTAAATCATTTCACGGGGTTTGTGGTAGACCACTTGCCGTCATTTTTCTATGAAGTTTTTGGCGCAACACGAAAAACTTTTCGTCCGTCCAGATTAACCTCTGCACAAAATCTTCTTCCTGTTCAATTAAGGAGCCATTCATAGAACCGTCGCCGCTGCTCTTTGTGTGCTTCGATAAGAGGTTGTACGAAAGTAATTCTATAAAATTTGGCCTACACTATCGGACAAATTTGGTGCGGTTTGCCGTAGAGATATCTGTTCACCTTCGGCCATCATGTTCATCAGCTCATACAAATTCTCCGCTGTCCTTTTGGTACAGGGCCGATTTTTGGGCTTCTTGACCACAGATACATTCTTTCCAAATTCTTCATTCACTCTGAAGAACTCTTTAAGCTGGTAATGAGCTTGCTTTAGTCCTTTCTGCACAGTGTAGGGGCGAGGAAGTCTCAGCGAACTTTCGTGAGCGAGGGGTTCTTGCCAGTTATAATAGGCAAAATTATTCGCCTATTAAACACCCACAGGTATGTATGTAGAATTGTGTAAATATTACAGTCATAGCTTGTCTGTATCGCGTAACAGCAGGGTAATAGGTGGAGGTGTGGCTCAAAACGCATCCACACTTTCACACCCCAAATGAGGTGTGAAAGTTGATTTGAATGAAAAAATCAAGGGTCCAATACAATAATATATCAGTGCCGTACTGACCTAAGTACGAGGAGGATATGTTGCTGGTCTGAATGACACATCCTTCTAGACTCTGAAGCGAGGTGACCTGATGATAGAGATGTTTTCAGTCTCTCCTGAAACTTAATTACGTATTTGGTTGATTGACGCTTTCTCTGTCGGTTTTTGTTGTAGAGAAACGTGGTTGGGCTCGTTTGAAAGAAGAAGAAGAAATGTTCTATAATATAACATTGATTTTATTTAGATATCTGAATTAGAAAGAAATATAGCTGAAAAAATGAAAATTGCTGAAAAATAGTTTACAAAAAGTATTTTTTTTCTTTTAACATAATTAAAAAACCATATATGAAAATTTTAAGCTTTCATGTGGATGACATCAATGATTGTTTTACTTCTACTATTTAATAATCATGAATCCAATTCACACTTAACTGAATCAAATGTTCGTAAAGGAGTTTTTCCTGCTCGCGATTGGAACTTTTCAAAGTGTTTTTAGTCGTTTTTGGATGGCTTTACATGTCATACTAGAATGATGGCGGTCTTTTTTTCTCCATTTAGAATCTTATGAGTGGGACACATGTGTCCTACTTGTGGTTTACGTCACTTGACTAGTGGGACACACATGTCTCACTATAGTTAAATTAAAATATTGATAAATTTTTGTTTATTTAAAATCAAAATTCTCAGTAACAAATATAAGTCATAAAGACTTGTTTGGGATATATTTACCCTCAAACAACAGAATATTAATTGGACAAATAAATACCAGTAACCGAATTCTTTCCTCTTGTCCAAATTTCTTGTATAGAATTCAATTCATTGGAGATATTTCTTACGAATGCATATTCTACTCTGCTTATTTATGAAAATAACTACAGATAATGGCTATAAGACTGAAGATAAAGTAAAATTTTATTTTCTTGCAAGTTATATTTGATAATTAATACCTGAAATAATTGAGCCAGGAAAAGTTATGACATGTAATTTGATTATACAGTGTGTCTGAAAAAAATGTATCCACTGCCTTGAATCTACATTATTCATCATTCCACGATAATATGGATGAACTGTTGGTTCCATAGATACGTAGATTAATATTAATGAATTATAAATAGTACTTATAAGATATATTCGATGGCAGTGGATACATTTTTTGCGGACACACTGTATATTATTCTGGTACTCAGTCTACATATTGAATCATATAGAAGTAAATATTTTAATAGTGTTTCTTCGTGTTGTCTGCATTTTTTTTAAGGTATGTAGATTGAATCTGATTTATCGGGCTTCTTTCTCTTCAATCCAACATTGACTATATTATTTAAGCAAGTACTGTCATTGCTACTAAGATATATAAAAAGAAACGCGTGTATATCTCCTATAGTGAACCTTATGAACTGCAGCAAAAGTAGATGTACCCTTTAACTCTATGAGCTCTAAAGGTACTTTTGTTTTACCAGCAAGTGCCCTCCACGGGCTCAAGTGGTGCCATTGTCATATAAGCAAACAATTGAAGGTAACACTATCGGTGTGGTTCCTACAGCCAATTTAGCGACAGAGTTTTCCCCCTTTGAAAGTCCGTAACACTCCATTAGAAGACCGGTGCAAATGAATATAAAATAGCCAGCAGTTTCCGGAAAGAAACAAACAGGAAGTTGCACGACATTTCTTTAATGCGAACAGTGATGGAATGCTGAGGAAATTGAAATGAGAAAATTCCCTGAACTGATTATAGAAATACTAGAGAAACTCTATGAAATTTTAAAAATTAAATTCAAATTCAATACAATAATTTTAATATTTCATTTCTTCCTAAAATGCAATGCAATTCGCAATATAATAAGTCGTTCGTAAGGAATTCTGAAAAATATACATAAAGTAGTGGAAATTCATATCTTAGTAATTAACTAATTATATTTGTTTGCTATATATTGAAGTACTTCAGCACATGTGTTTTGCATTGAGACAATTAATTCATTTAGAGTTTCTTTGGGAATTTTATTCCAGTATTATTTGATGGAGTTTTCTAAGTTTCTTTATTTTCCAATTGGCGTCCATTGTGATAAACTTTCCATTACATAAACTTTCTTTTGAAGGGCTTACGTCTGGAGACTCACTATTGGTCTTTCCATACCTAGAATTTTCATGGTACTAGGGCTTTTATCGGAGCAAGTAAAGATAACGGACCAGAAATTAAGCTAGTAAAGATAACGGACCAGAAATTAAGCTAGTCTAAGATAACGGACCAGAAATGAACCTAGTAAAGATAACGGACCTGAAAACTATATTTTAGTTTTAATAAATATTTGCTTTAGTAAGGTTTTTATAAATATACAAACCTAATAAATTATAATATTAATGATTATACATTAATTTTGCATATTTTATTAACTGAAAGAATTGATGAAAAAACGTTATCCATTTTGAAGTTGTGAAGAACGATAATATAAAATTAGAAAAAAAATTATGCTTAAATGTGGTATCTATCTATGATTCCAAAATTATATTCTTATTCCAATCATTGGTCAAATATTTAATAATTTAACCAAGTAAAGTTAACGGACCAGAATTTAACCTAGTAAAGATAACGGACCAGAATTTAACTTGGTAAAGATAACGGACTCTGGTCCGTTATCTTTACTTGTTCCCTTTTCTCCGCCGGACTTTTCCCTGCAAGGACTTTAACCCGCCCAAACTTTTTCTCGTCTGACTTTTCCCACTGCTGAAAAAACTATCAGTATTTTGGGCTATTAATGTACAATTTTGATTAAACAAACAATTTATCAATAAAATACACATTTTATTAACATACTTACCCAATAATATAGTCTTATTTTTTGCTTTGATTCCCGTATGTGACTATATATTGGTTATTTTGACTTTAAGACTGTAAATTTGTAAATTAGAATATAACTCAATATACAATCATAATTATTCCAAATGTCACAAGGTACTATAAGTGGCTGTTTCAGTTTATTCCAGCTCTAATTTGTTATACATATCGTGAATTTACTATTTCCTTTGTCAGCTATTATAAAAAATAGCGATCTATTTACTACTGGTACAAATTTATGTTTTTATTGAACACTAATATATTTAACTGTATTTTATTAATTCGACAATTGATAAGGTATACTACAGAATTAACAAACCTACTATAGATTTTTACTACACATATTATTGGCCTCTTTTAATAGTGTCTTTTTTACAATATGCTTAATTCATATTTATACCTTAATGAATTGACAATAGTTTACCCATTATTGTAAAAATGAATAGGTCAGTAGAGTGTACATAGAAATCCTGAAATCAAGACTTTTCAAGCAGTTACCAATTGAAAGTAGGAGCAGGTTCGAGGCAGCGGTTAAGCCAATCGGAGTAGTCACCAAGGCTACCTCCACTCCGTCGGAACTACACCGAACTACTCTGGGCACCTGCTTCTATCTGGCTATGTGCGCTGAAATATAATATTACAGTCATGGCTAAGGGCCGCGCATCCGCAGTTAGGCAGCGCGCTAGGCAAATAGGAGCAGGTGCCCAAAGTAGTTGTGCGCAGCTACGACGGACTCGGACGGAGTAGATTTAGCCCCCAAAGCGGTCAGTTTGGCTCCCACACTGCGCTCTGGCTGCTCTCTGACTACCGTGGTGGCTATTCCGATCGTCTTAACCGCTGCCTCGAATCTGCTCCTATATTCAATTGGGTAGGTTTGAGGAAGATTTAAGATATACAGGTATGGTCAATGAGTTTGGCAAAACAGAATATTTTGATTTATTTTTCGTTATCTAGCTTTTAATTGTTGGTGGTTTGTGATTGGTCACATTTTAAATCGCAATTGAGGATAAATAATAACGATAGTTGCCAGAAAATAATGTATAGTAACTCGTGATCAGCACAAAACGTCCGATGACTAATACTTACAGTGTTGCCCTCGCTTCTTCAAAGCATCTTTGTTGTGCTTTGACTTGGTGTGAAGCAAAGATTCTGTGTATTCTGGTCAATAGACTTCCACTCTTACTCAATCAACTCACAAAGTTGTCCTAAAGTGGTGGGCTACATTTTATTTTTTTCGGTTTTTGTCAATCGACAAAAAAAATTCCACCAGATTCGGTTCGGTAGAGTTCTCTTGCCTTGGACCCAAAATTTCTACTTCTTTGTCTTCGGGGATTTCTTAACAAGTCTTGCTGTTTGGCATGTTGTGCCATCGTGTTGAAAATAAACTTGTTTATCGGGAAACTGATCGGTGATTGTGCTGAGAATATGATCATTAATTAAGGACTTTAAATTATCAATTCGAATTCATCGTGGTGTTTTTTTGATAAAATTCTTAGTGCACCAGTTCCTTTGACTGAAAAACAACCCAAAATATGGAGAGTGGCAGGATGCTTCACTGTTGGGACGACACAATCCATGTCACATTTTTCACCTGTTCGTCGTCGACCTAGAATTTTCCCTAAGATACCGAAAACAGGAAATGGAGATTCATTGGAGAAAATGACTTTTTCCCATTACTCAGTTGTCCAGTATTGCTATTTACAGCAAAAAGCGAAAAGATCCCTGATGTTCTTCGATGTTAAACGAGGATTCCTTGATGCCCTCCTTGGCACCAGTTCTTCATCGAATTGCTTGATCTGAGAAATTAAATCCTCCTGCCTGAACCTATTGCGCAATCTCCAAGTTGGTGGCTCTCCTTTTCCTCTAAATGGAGATAGTTATCCCCTTCCAGGAGCTGTCTTCTCCACTGT
Organism: Caprella mutica; assembly: GCA_947561585.1. Classification (NCBI taxonomy): domain Eukaryota; kingdom Metazoa; phylum Arthropoda; class Malacostraca; order Amphipoda; family Caprellidae; genus Caprella; species Caprella mutica. Next base: position 21,168 of record CANNZV010001699.1, read on the forward strand.
TGATTTGGCTCCTTGAATTGTTTTATCAGCCAGTAGACAGTTTGCGATGATGCATGGCCTTTTACAACAATTCCTTTCGCTGATAGACCACTCTGGTGCAATAAAATGATGATGTTTCTTTCTTCTTTGGAAATTATTGGAACATTCTGAAAAAAACCTGTTGAAAACAAAAATTGGATTAGATTTGAAAATTGACCGATATAATAATGTTATTTACTTTTGTATTATCTGATATATCATTTTTGTGAAGTTTTTCACCTTTAAGACGTCAGAAATTTATATTTATATTTTTAACTTACTGTAATTATTGTTTGCTTATCACGATACTTTGTATTATAAATCTGAAAACTAGCTAAATTTATATTAGTTACATATAATTTCAATCAGCCGTATAATGGAAAAATAAGTTCTTGCCAAAATCATTGGCCACTCATGTAGAGTCGTACATTTTCTCTAAAATCTCAAATGAAAACTAATTATCGAAGAAGTAACTAATACAAAACAGGTTCAAGGAGTTGGTACCAAAAATAATCTGTATTGAGTTACTGTTTTATTGTTGGTAAAAGGATATAACTATTGATACGTAAAAAAATAATACATGTACTGGGCTAGCTAGGCATAATGTGGTCCATAATTGCGGGCTTCTATACTGTACCTATATTTTTTTAAATTAACATTTCGTATTCAATGTTTCAGTATTCAAAACTATTAATATGCGTAGAAGTAAATTGGATCGGATCACTGGTAATATTGATGCATTGCTGATATATGACAATTTAGAAAAATAGTACCTACATAGATATAATAATGTAGAATAATGAAGGAGATGAATTTTGAAGAATTCAATCACTTTTGGTAACAGGTCTTTAGAAACTAATATTGGCGATGAAACCTTTTTGAAATAATGACTACCATTATGATTTTAAATTAAGTAATTTAAATTATGATTGGTGTTACCAACATTCAAGGATCCATTGATATTGTTATATAAACTTTTAGCAAACAATAAACATTTTGTGCAAGGTGGTAATACAGTACAAATACAATAAGACTCTTTTGTCAACTTTGTTTACAAGCGTTATTGAAAATAATTAGGGTTGTTTGACATTTAAGCAGAGTAACAACAGTACCTTGTCTCTCTTTATAAATGATAGTGAATACAACAACTTTGTTGGTAAGTGACTTGTACTTCGGTTTGACGATTTCCTAAAAACTGAAACTCTTTTTCAGGGCATTATTACTTAACTAATTATTGAAAATGTTATCAAACTGAGAATATTTTTGTCTGTTATTGAGAAACAGCAAGATGGGACCAAACTTTAAAGTTAGGTTTATTTTTACCAAGTTACTGTGACATTTGGTAAACGTTTAATTTAAGTTAAGCAATTAAGTAATTTGCACCAGTTAACCAACTTGAAGTTAACATGTTTCTCTTATAAAATGAACACACTACTAACTTTGCATGCTATTTCCAAGTTACTTTGAAGACTAATTCACTTGATTTACCTCAAGCAAATGGAGTCAAACCCCAGCCATCTAACAACGAATACCAATACTCGATGTGAATCCGATAGTCTTTGCAGATAAGCTGGACACTCTGCTAATGTGGAACCTATAACTTTTATCGTGATTATAAAACCTATAAGAAAAATGTGTTTACACCAAATATAAAGTTGGTATGAAAATATATAAATTACACATAGAAATTATGAAAGAGTATTAATATAAATCTAATCGTTATCCTGCTGAAGAATTGCATAGTTCTGGTTAAAATTAAAAAAAAATGGGACCCCCCCCCCCAAAAAAAAAAAAAAGAGAATTTTAAAAAAGCTGTCCTTCCTTCTTCAAGTTATTCCGTTAGCACTGGAATACATCGGCCCCATCCAAATTGAAATAATGTGATTTTGTCCAATTTTGGAATATTCTTAAAAACAATGATGCATTTCTCAGCTGGATAATGCAGCCATAAAAACTTTTACACAATTTAAAAACTGGTTTATAGGATATGAAACGGACTTTTCCTCGCCTGACTTTTCGCCGCCGAACTTTTCCCCGCTGGACTTTTTTCTCCGACTTTTTTTTCCGCCTGGACAAAAAATCCCAGCCAGATTTGTCCCCACCGATAATTTAAAGTTTTATCATTGTTTGTTGTTGAATTATTTTTGTCAAATATTGAATGATCTCGATGTGTTTATATGCTATATTAATAATCTTTCAATTAATTCTTTATGAAATATTTTTTTATTTAGATCATAGACTTTCTATTGGAAGTTTAAAACTCAGCAAAGCTTTATTTATATCGCAATCTGCTTTTGGATTAATCATCCTACAGTAGAACTCCTCTATAGTGAACTTCAACTAGTTCACTATAGAGGATTTAGTTCACTGTAGAGGATAGGAGAGATGAATAGAAACTAGATTCCCCACGGCAGACAATAAAATATATCTTCTTTTTCAAATAAATTCATAATAACGTATTTTATTTCTCAAAAAAATTAGGATGGTTCACCACTACACATGACTTCACTATAGAGGAGTTGCACTGGTAGAACTCCTCTATAATGAAATATAACTAATTCACTATATAGATTTTCATAGAAAACTTACGAATATTTGAGGCAGACTAAACTAAATATGTTCACTATAGAGGTAAGTTCACTACACAGGGTTATACTATGCAGTATAGTTCACTATACAGGAGTTCCACTGTATATAGATCCTATGACGAAAATAGACGAAAAAATGTTTGAATTATAAATCATTTTAAATATTGTTATCATGATTTTATGTTTGAGATAATATGCTGAAGTTTAATAATGAGTCAGTTATTGCAATTATAATATAATTATATATACATGATATATGTACATCCATGTTATAAATTAGTAACACCGAGCATTATTACATTTCACATGTTAATGCTATATATTAATTGCTATGACGATATATATACCTGCATGTCTCTATTATATCAAACAATATAAACATTATGGCTACCTATTTGTACACTCTATCATATATTTAAATTATATTAAATCTTTAATTTAATTGACATGAACATCTCAATTTTATTTGTAAAAGGATTATAATTTTCAGTTGCTTTACCAATCTAAAAGTCATCTAAACAATTATCATATTGAAAATGTTGAAAAAAGACATCTTTGATATTTAAAAATAATATTATTTTCAAAAAAATCCAAAATATTGAATTTATGGGTATTTTTGATTTCTTATCGGCTAATGGTGAGACAAATAGAAATATTTGTCTCAAATAATTTAAAAGAAGTTCATATTTGTGTGGAATAATTCGATTTACTTTCAAAATCATAAACAAAAACATATAATAGTTTTCAGTTGTGACTTAAAAGTAATGCATGTTTCATCTGAAAGTAGTACGCTATCCGTTCTTGTTGAAAACTAGAAATTCTCCTTCATACACCAATTGTGTGTCGATTGAATTCTCTTGATTGAATTCTGTTAGAGATCAGTTAACATTTGTAAAATCTGGTGCTTTAAATGGTAACACAAACACACCTAAACATTTCTAGCAGATTTGCGCAATAGTAAACAAACGGAAGCTATTTTCTTTATTGGTTGATTGTTTCTGTGTGCCAACATTAGCCTATACAGTATGGGCCACAAAAATGTTTCCGCTTTTTCAAATACTTACAAATCGTTAAATAAGGGACGAAAAAACTGTATCTTGGTCTCTTTTTCTCCGCCTCTTATTGTACTATTAACTGGTGAAAACTTTTTTGAACTGATGGACATAGTTTGAGAACAGGTAAGCAAAGAGTGAAGGTGACTATTTTTGTCATTGCGCGAAAATCATTCTTAGAGCTAACTCTGTGATTTTACTTACTAAAAGGCAGTGAATAAAAGGAATAAAATTATAATGGTAAAGATTATAATACAGGATGCTTACACTTCTTCCTTAGAAACTGTTTTGAAATAGAACAACTTCAGTGACATTTTGAACTCATCGAAGTTTTCACTCTGAATATTTGTTCTTCGCTTGTTCATTGCATGGTTCAGGCCCGCTTCACACTTGTATTTTTAACACCGTGGAAAAAAACTCTTGTTAAAATGTGTTTACACTTGCGTTTTTTTATCGATGATGGAAAAATCACATTAAATTTTTACTTCAACGATAAAAAAACGCTTGTGTGAACACATTTTAGGAAGAGCTTTTTTCCGTGCTGTTAAAAATGCAAGTGTGAAGCGAGCCTTATAACAATGCAATGAACAAGCAAAGAACGAATATTCATAGTGAAAAATTCGATCAGATCAAAATGTCACTGAAGTTGTTCTATTTCCAAATAGTTTTTAAGGAAGAAGTGTAAGCACCTTGTATTAAATTGTCTATCAATATATTTTTTTTTCTTTTTTATTCACTGCTTTTTAGTAAGTAAAATCATAGAGTTAGCTCTAAGAATAACCTTCGCGCAATGACAAAAATAATCAGCCTCACTCTTTGCTTACCTGTTCTTAAACTATGTCCATCAGTTCAAAAATGTTTTTTTTCTTAATAGTACAATAAGAGGCGGAGAAAAAGAGACTAAGATACAGTTTTTACGTCCATTGGTTAATGATTTACAAGTATTTGAAAAAGCGGAAACATTTTTGTGGCCATATTGTATTGTAAATTATCAAATATGGTGAAGTGATGAATTAAAACTTTCATTATACTAGGAATTTATAAGCTGAAAACAATGATAATACAGACCATACCATTTTAATATGGTTTATTGTACAACCAATATTGTATGTAATTCCCACTTTTATTAAAAAAAACATTTTTCTAAATGTTACTCAATGACTGGAGTAAATATTTCTATTGGATGTTACACAGATTTAAAAAAAAAAATAAAGAGAGAGAACAGGTTGATCAATGTATCATTTTACCTATGCTTCGGGAACTAACTCTTCAAATATTCAGTGTTAATCTTGCAGCATGATACAGGGCGTCGTAATCAGGCATGAATGATACATTTTTTTCACAAGGACGATTTTTCTTCTTGTACCACAGTGTAAGGGGTTCCATAATATAAAAAAGTATAGTTTAGCAGTCATTTTCACTCCATCTGTGACTTTGAAAGGTTCTACTAGCTCATTGCCAATGAATGCAGCCAAAACATTACGCTATACCACCTTCATTCTGATGTTTGTTCCAATGGATGGGTCCCTCCTAGCTTGTAATGCATTCATTCTTTCAACCATCAGGTCAATTAAGAGAGTAAATGCAACCTGTGATTAACTTACCAATTTACAACAATTTCTATTGAAAACTAACAAAATCAGAACCTAAAGTTTATTTGAATATAATTCTGGCACGTAGTGCAGTACAAATTTGAATTTCAATGAGTTTCACGTATTGTTTATCCTTTTTCTTAGCATCGCTGACTTTCCGAACTTAAAGAATTTATGTCTGGGTTATTAAGCCCCGTGAAGAGGGGAAGAGGGACCCTGTTGACGTAGAAGAGGGACCCTGTTATTTTGAGAGAAAGAGTTGCAGTGACAGACAAAGTGGACTGTTGCATTATTCTGCAGGAAAATACATTCATCACAAGACAAACGAGGATAATTTTCGTAAAAGAAGATCGCTCCATAATTAACGGCTGTTTGATGACTCTGCACCACCTGTAGCTCTATGGTTCCTCTTGTGCTGAAGGATGGAGCCCACACTGCTACGATGGATAGAGAAAATATCAGAAGGAAGTTCTATGCTATATCAATACTTTTGGAAGCCGAAGGAAACTTTGAAAACAAAACTTCATCTTACTATAACAGCTTATTTTTCTAAGTAGTAGGCCTATCATGCAAACTATAAACGGACAACTTTTTGATGTCGAAATAACCTAGTACGTTGCAGACGCTTTACATTCTTCATGTCTTTGTCTTTCAAGCGTCGCCTCTTGGTTATTAGATTGCAGTCAGCATCAGTAAATGCCTGAATGACTTTCCTATGACATTTACACTCAAGAAATTAGAGGTGTTGAAGAATTTTCATTTAGAAATTTTGTAAACCATTAGAGTTGTTTTAAACTTTAGATTTAGATTATGAGTGTATACAGTATATATATGTATAATGTTCTAAAGTAGTTTAAATTGATAATATAGCATGCAATGAAGATTAATTCTGTTCCTATTATTCACTTTTAACTGGTTCATATCATACACAATATCTAAATAGAACAAGAGGTTATTTTTGAAGTGTATTTATAAATGGACACACAGTGCAATAATAATATGTTGTTGCCTGGATTGTCTTGAGTTGGAAATGATACAATAATATGATGTTGCTAGGATATAATAAACGATATTATTATCAGCTATGAAAGTATACCTATAAAAAGAATGGCATTGTAACAAACCTCACTCCCTATATTATATAATCATGTGGATCAACTCTTTATGCCATTAAAGGATTAACTGAGATTTATTTTACAAAAGAGTAGCACTTACTACATTTATACATAATTGATGTTTTTATGTATAATTTAAATTAAGTTCCAGATAATTGTAACTTGAAATATCTTACATACTTTGATTCGACTTAAGTAGTTATATACACACTATTCCTACACAAATTGCATATTAAGTTTTAAATGTGATATATACGTATAAACCTGACTTTGTTGCCAAAATGCTGCATACAATACACTTTCACACGGCCAACACAGTCATTAGATTCAAATATCCCCCTTTCTGTTAGTAAAGACACAATCCATATGAGCTACTTAATTTCGGCAACATTTCAGTCGCAATCGCAATCTGTGAAGTTTTTAATAGTTATAAATTTTCTTACAAGAAAATGTTTTGATTTCATTTCATATTATTTTCTCAAAATAACTCAACGCATCAAAAATCAAAGCTAGATATGGAATTAAAATCAGATTTGACATTTAATTAGTATTATTTTATTAGTAGTGAAATAATTTTTCAGACTTAATATAGGATTCTGAGATGTTAACTCAGCAAATGTCGTATTAATTAAGATGGTAAACCAACGAACATGAAACTCTGAACAGTTTCCAGGGTGACATTTCAGTTCTTCATTCAGTGCTGTGGCGATGTACTCAATCTATGGCAGATATTGGGTAGGAAAGAAAATCTTAAACACTATTGGATGCGTGAGGAAACTCAGAATGAAATACTTTGACAACTCTCTGTACTTTACTCACCAGTGACAACTCTCTGTACTTTACTCACCAGTGACAACTCTCTGTACTTTACTCACCAGTGACAACTCTCTCTGTACTTTACTCACCAGTGACAACTCTCTGTACTTTACTCACCAGTGGCAACTCTCTGTACTTTACTCACCAGTGGCAACTCTCTCTGTACTTCACTCACCAGTGACAACTCTCTGTACTTTACTCACCAGTGGCAACTCTCTGTACTTTACTCACCAGTGGCCACTCTCTCTGTACTTTACTCACCAGTGACAACTCTCTGTACTTTACTCACCAGTGGCAACTCTCTGTACTTTACTCACCAGTGGCAACTCTCTCTGTACTTCACTCACCAGTAGCAACTCTCTCTGTACTTCACTCACCAGTGGCAACTCTCTCTGTACTTTACTCACCAGTGGCAATTCTCTGTACTTTACTCACCAGTGACAACTCTCTGTACTTTACTCACCAGTGACAACTCTCTGTACTTTACTCACCAGTGACAACTCTCTGTACTTTACTCACCAGTGACAACTCTCTGTACTTTACTCACCAGTGACAACTCTCTGTACTTTACTCACCAGTGACAACTCTCTGTACTTTACTCACCAGTGACAACTCTCTCTGTACTTTACTCACCAGTGACAACTCTCTGTACTTTACTCACCAGTGGCAACTCTCTGTACTTTACTCACCAGTGGCAACTCTCTCTGTACTTCACTCACCAGTGACAACTCTCTGTACTTTACTCACCAGTGGCAACTCTCTGTACTTTACTCACCAGTGGCCACTCTCTCTGTACTTTACTCACCAGTGACAACTCTCTGTACTTTACTCACCAGTGGCAACTCTCTGTACTTTACTCACCAGTGGCAACTCTCTCTGTACTTCACTCACCAGTAGCAACTCTCTCTGTACTTCACTCACCAGTGGCAACTCTCTCTGTACTTTACTCACCAGTGGCAATTCTCTGTACTTTACTCACCAGTGACAACTCTCTGTACTTTACTCACCAGTGACAACTATCTGTACTTTACTCACCAGTGACAACTCTCTGTACTTTACTCACCTGTGACAACTCTCTGTACTTTACTCACCAGTGGCAACTCTCCGTACTTTACTCACCAGTGGCAACTCTCTGTACTTCACTCACCAGTGGCAATTCTCTGTACTTTACTCACCAGTGACAACTCTCTGTACTTTACTCACCAGTGGCAACTCTCCGTACTTTACTCACCAGTGGCAACTCTCCGTACTTTACTCACCAGTGGCAACTCTCTCTGTACTTCACTCACCAGTGGCAACTCTCTGTACTTTACTCACCAGTGGCAATTCTCTGTACCTTACCCACCAGTGACAACTCTCTGTACTTTACTCACCAGTGACAACTCTCTGTACTTTACTCACCTGTGACAACTCTCTGTACTTTACTCACCAGTGACAACTCTCTGTACTTTACTCACCAGTGGAAACTCTCCGTACTTTACTCACCAGTGGCAACTCTCTCTGTACTTTACTCACCAGTGGCAATTCTCTGTACTTCACTCACCAGTGACAACTCTCTGTACTTTACTCACCAGTGGCAACTCTCTGTACTTTACTCACCAGTGACAACTCTCTGTACTTTACTCACCAGTGGCAACTCTCTGTAAATACTCACCAGTGGCAACTCTCTGTACTTCACTCACCAGTGGCAACTCTCTCTGTACTTCACTCACCAGTGGCAACTCTCTCTGTACTTTACTCACCAGTGGCAATTCTCTGTACTTTACTCACCAGTGACAACTCTCTGTACTTTACTCACCAGTGACAACTCTCTGTACTTTACTCACCAGTGACAACTATCTGTACTTTACTCAACAGTGACAACTCTCTGTACTTTACTCACCTGTGACAACTCTCTGTACTTTACTCACCAGTGGCAACTCTCCGTACTTTACTCACCAGTGGCAACTCTCTGTACTTCACTCACCAGTGGCAGTTCTCTCTGTACTTTACTCACCAGTGGCAACTCTCTGTACTTTACTCACCAGTGGCAACTCTCTGTACTTTACTCACCAGTGGCAATTCTCTCTGTACTTTACTCACCAGTGGCAACTCTCTCTGTACTTCACTCACCAGTGGCAACTCTCTGTACTTTACTCACCAGTGGCAACTCTCTGTAAATACTCACCAGTGGAAACTCTCTGTACATACTCACCAGTGGCAACTCTCTGTACTTTACTCACCAGTGGCAACTCTCTGTACTTTACTCACCAGTGACAACTCTCTCTGTACTTTACTCACCAGTGGCAACTCTTTGTACTTTACTCACCAGTGGCAACTCTCTGTACTTTACTCACCAGTGGCAACTCTCTCTGTACTTCACTCACCAGTGGCAACTCTCTGTACTTTACTCACCAGTGGCAACTCTCTGTACTTCACTCACCAGTGGCAACTCTCTGTACTTTAATCACCAGTGGCAACTCTCTGTACTTCACTCACCAGTGGCAATTCTCTCTGTACTTCACTCACCAGTGGCAACTCTCTGTACTTTACTCACCAGTGGCAACTCTCTGTACTTTACTCACCAGTGGCAACTCTCTGTACTTTACTCACCAGTGGAAACTCTCTGTACTTCACTCACCAGTTGCAATTCTCTGTACTTTACTCACCAGTGGCAACTCTCTGTACTTCACTCACCAGTGGCAACTCTCTGTACTTCACTCACCAGTGGCAATTCTCTCTGTACTTCACTCACCAGTGACAACTCTCTGTACTTTACTCACCAGTGGCAACTCTCTGTACTTCACTCACCAGTGGCAATTCTCTGTACTTTACTCACCAGTGGCAACTCTCTGTACGTTACTCACCAGTGGCAACTCTCTGTACTTTACTCACCAGTGGCAACTCTCTGTACTTCACTCACCAGTGGCAATTCTCTGTACTTTACTCACCAGTGGCAACTCTCTGTACTTTATTCACCAGTGGCAACTCTCTGTACTTTACTCACCAGTGGCAATTCTTTGTACTTTACTCACCAGTGACAACTCTCTGTACTTTACTCACCAGTGACAACTCTCTGTACTTTACTCACCTGTGACAACTCTCTGTACTTTACTCACCAGTGGCAACTCTCTGTACTTTACTCACCAGTGGCAACTCTCCGTACTTTACTCACCAGTGGCAACTCTCTCTGTACTTCACTCACCAGTGGCAACTCTCCGTACTTTACTCACCAGTGACAACTCTCTGTACTTTACTCACCAGTGGCAACTCTCTGTACTTTACTCACCAGTGGCAACTCTCTGTACTTTACTCACCAGTGGCAACTCTCCGTACTTTACTCACCAGTGGCAACTCTCTCTGTACTTCACTCACCAGTGGCAACTCTCTGTACTTTACTCACCAGTGGCAATTCTCTGTACCTTACCCACCAGTGACAACTCTCTGTACTTTACTCACCAGTGACAACTCTCTGTACTTTACTCACCTGTGACAACTCTCTGTACTTTACTCACCAGTGACAACTCTCTGTACTTTACTCACCAGTGGAAACTCTCCGTACTTTACTCACCAGTGGCAACTCTCTCTGTACTTTACTCATCAGTGGCAATTCTCTGTACTTCACTCACCAGTGACAACTCTCTGTACTTTACTCACCAGTGGCAACTCTCTGTACTTTACTCACCAGTGACAACTCTCTGTACTTTACTCACCAGTGGCAACTCTCTGTAAATACTCACCAGTGGCGACTCTCTGTACTTTACTCACCAGTGGCAACTCTCTGTAAATACTCACCAATGGCAACTCTCTGTACTTTACTCACCAGTGGCAACTCTCTGTACATACTCACCAATGGCAACTCTCCGTACTTTACTCACCAGTGGCAACTCTCTGTACTTCACTCACCAGTAGCAACTCTCTGTACTTCACTCACCAGTGGCAACTCTCTGTACTTCACTCACCAGTGGCAATTCTCTCTGTACTTCACTCACCAGTGGCAACTCTCTGTACTTTACTCACCAGTGGCAACTCTCTGTACTTTACTCACCAGTGGCAACTCTCTGTACTTTACTCACCAGTGGCAATTCTCTCTGTACTTTACTCACCAGTGGCAACTCTCTGTACTTTACTCACCAGTGGCAACTCTCTGTAAATACTCACCAGTGGCAACTCTCTGTACTTTACTCACCAGTGGCAACTCTCTGTACATACTCACCAGTGGCAACTCTCCGTACTTTACTCACCAGTGGCAACTCTCTGTACTTTACTCACCAGTGGCAACTCTCTCTGTACTTTACTCACCAGTGGCAACTCTCTCTGTACTTTACTCACCAGTGGCAACTCTCTGTACATACTCACCAGTGGCAACTCTCTGTACTTTACTCACCAGTGGCAACTCTCTGTACTTTACTCACCAGTGGCAACTCTCTTTGTACTTTACTCACCAGTGGCAACTCTCTGTACTTTACTCACCAGTGGCAACTCTCTGTACTTTACTCACCAGTGGCAACTCTCTCTGTACTTTACTCACCAGTGGCAACTCTCTGTACTTTACTCACCAGTGGCAACTCTCTGTACTTCACTCACCAGTGGCAACTCTCTGTACTTTACTCACCAGTGGCAACTCTCTGTACTTCACTCACCAGTGGCAATTCTCTCTGTACTTCACTCACCAGTGGCAACTCTCTGTACTTTACTCACCAGTGGCAACTCTCTGTACTTTACTCACCAGTGGCAACTCTCTGTACTTTACTCACCAGTGGCAACTCTCTGTACTTCACTCACCAGTGGCAATTCTCTGTACTTTACTCACCAGTGGCAACTCTCTGTACTTCACTCACCAGTGGCAACTCTCTGTACTTCACTCACCAGTGGCAATTCTCTCTGTACTTCACTCACCAGTGGCAACTCTCTGTACTTTACTCACCAGTGGCAACTCTCTGTACTTCACTCACCAGTGGCAATTCTCTGTACTTTACTCACCAGTGGCAACTCTCTGTACTTTACTCACCAGTGGCAACTCTCTGTACTTTATTCACCAGTGGCAACTCTCTGTACTTCACTCACCAGTGGCAATTCTCTGTACTTTACTCACCAGTGGCAACTCTCTGTACTTTACTCACCAGTGGCAACTCTCTGTACTTTACTCACCAGTGACAACTCTCTGTACTTTACTCACCTGTGACAACTCTCTGTACTTTACTCACCAGTGGCAACTCTCCGTACTTTACTCACCAGTGGCAACTCTCTGTACTTCACTCACCAGTGGCAGTTCTCTCTGTACTTTACTCACCAGTGGCAACTCTCTGTACTTTACTCACCAGTGGCAACTCTCTCTGTACTTTACTCATCAGTGGCAATTCTCTGTACTTCACTCACCAGTGACAACTCTCTGTACTTTACTCACCAGTGGCAACTCTCTGTACTTTACTCACCAGTGACAACTCTCTGTACTTTACTCACCAGTGGCAACTCTCTGTAAATACTCACCAGTGGCGACTCTCTGTACTTTACTCACCAGTGGCAACTCTCTGTAAATACTCACCAATGGCAACTCTCTGTACTTTACTCACCAGTGGCAACTCTCCGTACTTTACTCACCAGTGGCAACTCTCTGTACTTCACTCACCAGTAGCAACTCTCTGTACTTCACTCACCAGTGGCAACTCTCTGTACTTCACTCACCAGTGGCAATTCTCTCTGTACTTCACTCACCAGTGGCAACTCTCTGTACTTTACTCACCAGTGGCAACTCTCTGTACTTTACTCACCAGTGGCAACTCTCTGTACTTTACTCACCAGTGGCAATTCTCTCTGTACTTTACTCACCAGTGGCAACTCTCTGTACTTTACTCACCAGTGGCAACTCTCTGTAAATACTCACCAGTGGCAACTCTCTGTACTTTACTCACCAGTGGCAACTCTCTGTACATACTCACCAGTGGCAACTCTCCGTACTTTACTCACCAGTGGCAACTCTCTGTACTTTACTCACCAGTGGCAACTCTCTCTGTACTTTACTCACCAGTGGCAACTCTCTCTGTACTTTACTCACCAGTGGCAACTCTCTGTACATACTCACCAGTGGCAACTCTCTGTACTTTACTCACCAGTGGCAACTCTCTGTACTTTACTCACCAGTGGCAACTCTCATTGTACTTTACTCACCAGTGGCAACTCTCTGTACTTTACTCACCAGTGGCAACTCTCTGTACTTTACTCACCAGTGGCAACTCTCTCTGTACTTTACTCACCAGTGACAACTCTCTGTACTTTACTCACCAGTGGCAACTCTCTGTACTTCACTCACCAGTGGCAACTCTCTGTACTTTACTCACCAGTGGCAACTCTCTGTACTTCACTCACCAGTGGCAATTCTCTCTGTACTTCACTCACCAGTGGCAACTCTCTGTACTTTACTCACCAGTGGCAACTCTCTGTACTTTACTCACCAGTGGCAACTCTCTGTACTTTACTCACCAGTGGCATTTCTCTGTACTTCACTCACCAGTGGCAATTCTCTGTACTTTACTCACCAGTGGCAACTCTCTGTACTTCACTCACCAGTGGCAACTCTCTGTACTTCACTCACCAGTGGCAATTCTCTCTGTACTTCACTCACCAGTGGCAACTCTCTGTACTTTACTCACCAGTGGCAACTCTCTGTACTTCACTCACCAGTGGCAATTCTCTGTACTTTACTCACCAGTGGCAACTCTCTGTACTTTACTCACCAGTGGCAACTCTCTGTACTTTATTCACCAGTGGCAACTCTCTGTACTTCACTCACCAGTGGCAATTCTCTGTACTTTACTCACCAGTGGCAACTCTCTGTACTTTACTCACCAGTGGCAACTCTCTGTACTTTACTCACCAGTGACAACTCTCTGTACTTTACTCACCTGTGACAACTCTCTGTACTTTACTCACCAGTGGCAACTCTCCGTACTTTACTCACCAGTGGCAACTCTCTGTACTTCACTCACCAGTGGCAGTTCTCTCTGTACTTTACTCACCAGTGGCAACTCTCTGTACTTTACTCACCAGTGGCAACTCTCTGTACTTTACTCACCAGTGGCAATTCTCTCTGTACTTTACTCACCAGTGGCAAATCTCTCTGTACTTCACTCACCAGTGGCAACTCTCTCTGTACTTTACTCACCAGTGGCAACTCTCTGTACTTTACTCACCAGTGGCAACTCTCTGTAAATACTCACCAGTGGCAACTCTCTGTACATACTCACCAGTGGCAACTCTCTGTACTTTACTCACCAGTGGCAACTCTCTGTACTTTACTCACCAGTGGCAACTCTCTCTGTACTTTACTCACCAGTGGCAACTCTTTGTACTTTACTCACCAGTGGCAACTCTCTGTACTTTACTCACCAGTGGGAACTCTCTCTGTACCTTACTCACCAGTGGCAACTCTCTGTACTTTACTCACCAGTGGCAACTCTCTGTACTTCACCCACCAGTGGCAACTCTCTGTACTTTACTCACCAGTGGCAACTCTCTGTACTTCACTCACCAGTGGCAATTCTCTCTGTACTTCACTCACCAGTGGCAACTCTCTGTACTTTACTCACCAGTGGCAACTCTCTGTACTTTACTCACCAGTGGCAACTCTCTGTACTTTACTCACCAGTGGAAACTCTCTGTACTTCACTCACCAGTGGCAATTCTCTGTACTTTACTCACCAGTGGCAACTCTCTGTACTTCACTCACCAGTGGCAACTCTCTGTACTTCACTCACCAGTGGCAATTCTCTCTGTACTTCACTCACCAGTGACAACTCTCTGTACTTTACTCACCAGTGGCAACTCTCTGTACTTCACTCACCAGTGGCAATTCTCTGTACTTTACTCACCAGTGGCAACTCTCTGTACTTTACTCACCAGTGACAACTCTCTGTACTTTACTCACCAGTGGCAACTCTCTGTACTTCACTCACCAGTGGCAATTCTCTGTACTTTACTCACCAGTGGCAACTCTCTGTACTTTACTCTCCAGTGGCAACTCTCTGTACTTTACTCACCAGTGGCAATTCTTTGTACTTTACTCACCAGTAAAAACTCTCTGTACTTTACTCACCAGTGACAACTCTCTGTACTTTACTCACCTGTGACAACTCTCTGTACTTTACTCACCAGTGGCAACTCTCTGTACTTTACTCACCAGTGGCAACTCTCCGTACTTTACTCACCAGTGGCAACTCTCTCTGTACTTCTCTCACCAGTGGCAACTCTCCGTACTTTACTCACCAGTGGCAACTCTCTCTGTACTTCACTCACCAGTGACAACTTTCTGTACTTTACTCCCCAGAGACAACTCTCTGTACTTTACTCACCAGTGACAACTCTCCGTACTTTACTCACCAGTGGCATTTCTCTCTGTACTTTACTCACCAGTGGCAATTCTCTGTACTTTACTCACCAGTGACAACTCTCTGTACTTTACTCACCAGTGGCAACTATCCGTACTTTACTCACCAGTGGCAACTCTACGTACTTTACTCACCAGTGGCAACTCTCTCTGTACTTCACTCACCAGTGGCAACTCTCTGTACTTCACTCACCAGTGGCAATTCTCTGTACCTTACCCACCAGTGACAACTCTCTGTACTTTACTCACCAGTGACAACTCTCTGTACTTTACTCACCTGTGACAACTCTCTGTACTTTACTCACCAGTGACAACTCTCTGTACTTTACTCACCAGTGGAAACTCTCCGTACTTTACTCACCAGTGGCAACTCTCTCTGTACTTTACTCACCAGTGGCAATTCTCTGTACTTCACTCACCAGTGACAACTCTCTGTACTTTACTCACCAGTGGCAACTCTCTGTACTTTACTCACCAGTGACAACTCTCTGTACTTTACTCACCAGTGGCAACTCTCTGTAAATACTCACCAGTGGCAACTCTCTGTACTTCACTCACCAGTGGCAACTCTCTCTGTACTTCACTCACCAGTGGCAACTCTCTCTGTACTTTACTCACCAGTGGCAATTCTCTGTACTTTACTCACCAGTGACAACTCTCTGTACTTTACTCACCAGTGACAACTCTCTGTACTTTACTCACCAGTGACAACTATCTGTACTTTACTCACCAGTGACAACTCTCTGTACTTTACTCACCTGTGACAACTCTCTGTACTTTACTCACCAGTGGCAACTCTCTGTACTTTACTCACCAGTGGCAACTCTCTGTACTTTACTCACCAGTGGCAACTCTCTGTAAATACTCACCAGTGGCAACTCTCTGTACATACTCACCAGTGGCAACTCTCTGTACTTCACTCACCAGTGGCAACTCTCTGTACTTTACTCACCAGTGGCAACTCTCTGTAAATACTCACCAGTGGCAACTCTCTGTACATACTCACCAGTGGCAACTCTCTGTACTTTACTCACCAGTGGCAACTCTCTGTACTTTACTCACCAGTGACAACTCTCTCTGTACTTTACTCACCAGTGGCAACTCTTTGTACTTTACTCACCAGTGGCAACTCTCTGTACTTTACTCACCAGTGGCAACTCTCTCTGTACTTTACTCACCAGTGGCAACTCTCTGTACTTTACTCACCAGTGGCAACTCTCTGTACTTCACTCACCAGTGGCAACTCTCTGTACTTTAATCACCAGTGGCAACTCTCTGTACTTCACTCACCAGTGGCAATTCTCTCTGTACTTCACTCACCAGTGGCAACTCTCTGTACTTTACTCACCAGTGGCAACTCTCTGTACTTTACTCACCAGTGGCAACTCTCTGTACTTTACTCACCAGTGGAAACTCTCTGTACTTCACTCACCAGTTGCAATTCTCTGTACTTTACTCACCAGTGGCAACTCTCTGTACTTCACTCACCAGTGGCAACTCTCTGTACTTCACTCACCAGTGGCAATTCTCTCTGTACTTCACTCACCAGTGACAACTCTCTGTACTTTACTCACCAGTGGCAACTCTCTGTACTTCACTCACCAGTGGCAATTCTCTGTACTTTACTCACCAGTGGCAACTCTCTGTACGTTACTCACCAGTGGCAACTCTCTGTACTTTACTCACCAGTGGCAACTCTCTGTACTTCACTCACCAGTGGCAATTCTCAGTACTTTACTCACCAGTGGCAACTCTCTGTACTTTATTCACCAGTGGCAACTCTCTGTACTTTACTCACCAGTGGCAATTCTTTGTACTTTACTCACCAGTGACAACTCTCTGTACTTTACTCACCAGTGACAACTCTCTGTACTTTACTCACCTGTGACAACTCTCTGTACTTTACTCACCAGTGGCAACTCTCTGTACTTCACTCACCAGTGGCAACTCTCTCTGTACTTCACTCACCAGTGGCAATTCTCTGTACTTTACTCACCAGTGGCAACTCTCTGTACGTTACTCACCAGTGGCAACTCTCTGTACTTTACTCACCAGTGGCAACTCTCTGTACTTTACTCACCAGTGGAAACTCTCCGTACTTTACTCACCAGTGGCAACTCTCTCTGTACTTTACTCACCAGTGGCAATTCTCTGTACTTCACTCACCAGTGACAACTCTCTGTACTTTACTCACCAGTGGCAACTCTCTGTACTTTACTCACCAGTGACAACTCTCTGTACTTTACTCACCAGTGGCAACTCTCTGTAAATACTCACCAGTGGCAACTCTCTGTACTTCACTCACCAGTGGCAACTCTCTCTGTACTTCACTCACCAGTGGCAACTCTCTCTGTACTTTACTCACCAGTGGCAATTCTCTGTACTTTACTCACCAGTGACAACTCTCTGTACTTTACTCACCAGTGACAACTCTCTGTACTTTACTCACCAGTGACAACTATCTGTACTTTACTCACCAGTGACAACTCTCTGTACTTTACTCACCTGTGACAACTCTCTGTACTTTACTCACCAGTGGCAACTCTCTGTACTTTACTCACCAGTGGCAACTCTCTGTACTTTACTCACCAGTGGCAATTCTCTCTGTACTTTACTCACCAGTGGCAACTCTCTCTGTACTTCACTCACCAGTGGCAACTCTCTGTACTTTACTCACCAGTGGCAACTCTCTGTAAATACTCACCAGTGGCAACTCTCTGTACATACTCACCAGTGGCAACTCTCTGTACTTTACTCACCAGTGGCAACTCTCTGTACGTTACTCACCAGTGACAACTCTCTCTGTACTTTACTCACCAGTGGCAACTCTTTGTACTTTACTCACCAGTGGCAACTCTCTGTACTTTACTCACCAGTGGCAACTCTCTCTGTACTTTACTCACCAGTGGCAACTCTCTGTACTTTACTCACCAGTGGCAACTCTCTGTACTTCACTCACCAGTGGCAACTCTCTGTACTTTAATCACCAGTGGCAACTCTCTGTACTTCACTCACCAGTGGCAATTCTCTCTGTACTTCACTCACCAGTGGCAACTCTCTGTACTTTACTCACCAGTGGCAACTCTCTGTACTTTACTCACCAGTGGCAACTCTCTGTACTTTACTCACCAGTGGAAACTCTCTGTACTTCACTCACCAGTTGCAATTCTCTGTACTTTACTCACCAGTGGCAACTCTCTGTACTTCACTCACCAGTGGCAACTCTCTGTACTTCACTCACCAGTGGCAATTCTCTCTGTACTTCACTCACCAGTGACAACTCTCTGTACTTTACTCACCAGTGGCAACTCTCTGTACTTCACTCACCAGTGGCAATTCTCTGTACTTTACTCACCAGTGGCAACTCTCTGTACGTTACTCACCAGTGGCAACTCTCTGTACTTTACTCACCAGTGGCAACTCTCTGTACTTCACTCACCAGTGGCAATTCTCTGTACTTTACTCACCAGTGGCAACTCTCTGTACTTTATTCACCAGTGGCAACTCTCTGTACTTTACTCACCAGTGGCAATTCTTTGTACTTTACTCACCAGTGACAACTCTCTGTACTTTACTCACCAGTGACAACTCTCTGTACTTTACTCACCTGTGACAACTCTCTGTACTTTACTCACCAGTGGCAACTCTCTGTACTTTACTCACCAGTGGCAACTCTCCGTACTTTACTCACCAGTGACAACTCTCTCTGTACTTCACTCACCAGTGGCAACTCTCCGTACTTTACTCACCAGTGACAACTCTCTGTACTTTACTCACCAGTGGCAACTCTCTGTACTTTACTCACCAGTGGCAACTCTCTGTACTTTACTCACCAGTGGCAACTCTCCGTACTTTACTCACCAGTGGCAACTCTCTCTGTACTTCACTCACCAGTGGCAACTCTCTGTACTTTACTCACCAGTGGCAATTCTCTATACCTTACCCACCAGTGACAACTCTCTGTACTTTACTCACCAGTGACAACTCTCTATACTTTACTCACCTGTGACAACTCTCTGTACTTTACTCACCAGTGACAACTCTCTGTACTTTACTCACCAGTGGAAACTCTCCGTACTTTACTCACCAGTGGCAACTCTCTCTGTACTTTACTCATCAGTGGCAATTCTCTGTACTTCACTCACCAGTGACAACTCTCTGTACTTTACTCACCAGTGGCAAATCTCTGTACTTTACTCACCAGTGACAACTCTCTGTACTTTACTCACCAGTGGCAACTCTCTGTAAATACTCACCAGTGGCGACTCTCTGTACTTTACTCACCAGTGGCAACTCTCTGTAAATACTCACCAATGGCAACTCTCTGTACTTTACTCACCAGTGGCAACTCTCTGTACATACTCACCAGTGGCAACTCTCCGTACTTTACTCACCAGTGGCAACTCTCTGTACTTCACTCACCAGTAGCAACTCTATGTACTTCACTCACCAGTGGCAACTCTCTGTACTTCACTCACCAGTGGCAATTCTCTCTGTACTTCACTCACCAGTGGCAACTCTCTGTACTTTAATCACCAGTGGCAACTCTCTGTACTTCACTCACTAGTGGCAACTCTCTGTACTTCACTCACCAGTGGCAATTCTCTCTGTACTTCACTCACCAGTGGCAACTCTCTGTATTTTTTTCACCAGTGGCAACTCTCTGTACTTTACTCACCAGTGGCAACTCTCTGTACTTCACTCACCAGTGGCAATTCTCTCTGTACTTTACTCACCAGTGGCAACTCTCTGTACTTTACTCACCAGTGGCAACTCTCTGTACTTTACTCACCAGTGGCAATTCTCTCTGTACTTTACTCACCAGTGGCAACTCTCTGTACTTTACTCACCAGTGGCAACTCTCTGTAAATACTCACCAGTGGCAACTCTCTGTACTTTACTCACCAGTGGCAACTCTCTGTACATACTCACCAGTGGCAACTCTCCGTACTTTACTCACCAGTGGCAACTCTCTGTACTTTACTCACCAGTGGCAACTCTCTCTGTACTTTACTCACCAGTGGCAACTCTCTCTGTACTTTACTCACCAGTGGCAACTCTCTGTACATACTCACCAGTGGCAACTCTCTGTACTTTACTCACCAGTGGCAACTCTCTGTACTTTACTCACCAGTGGCAACTCTCTCTGTACTTTACTCACCAGTGGCAACTCTCTGTACTTTACTCACCAGTGGCAACTCTCTGTACTTTACTCACCAGTGGCAACTCTCTCTGTACTTTACTCACCAGTGGCAACTCTCTGTACTTTACTCACCAGTGGCAACTCTCTGTACTTCACTCACCAGTGGCAACTCTCTGTACTTTACTCACCAGTGGCAACTCTCTGTACTTCACTCACCAGTGGCAATTCTCTCTGTACTTCACTCACCAGTGGCAACTCTCTGTACTTTACTCACCAGTGGCAACTCTCTGTACTTTACTCACCAGTGGCAACTCTCTGTACTTTACTCACCAGTGGCAACTCTCTGTACTTCACTCACCAGTGGCAATTCTCTGTACTTTACTCACCAGTGGCAACTCTCTGTACTTCACTCACCAGTGGCAACTCTCTGTACTTCACTCACCAGTGGCAATTCTCTCTGTACTTCACTCACCAGTGGCAACTCTCTGTACTTTACTCACCAGTGGCAACTCTCTGTACTTCACTCACCAGTGGCAATTCTCTGTACTTTACTCACCAGTGGCAACTCTCTGTACTTTACTCACCAGTGACAACTCTCTGTACTTTATTCACCAGTGGCAACTCTCTGTACTTCACTCACCAGTGGCAATTCTCTGTACTTTACTCACCAGTGGCAACTCTCTGTACTTCACTCACCAGTGGCAACTCTCTGTACTTCACTCACCAGTGGCAATTCTCTCTGTACTTCACTCACCAGTGACAACTCTCTGTACTTTACTCACCAGTGGCAACTCTCTGTACTTCACTCACCAGTGGCAATTCTCTGTACTTTACTCACCAGTGGCAACTCTCTGTACTTTACTCACCAGTGGCAACTCTCTGTACTTTACTCACCAGTGGCAACTCTCTGTACTTCACTCACCAGTGGCAATTCTCTGTACTTTACTCACCAGTGGCAACTCTCTGTACTTTACTCACCAGTGGCAACTCTCTGTACTTTACTCACCAGTGGCAATTCTTTGTACTTTACTCACCAGTGACAACTCTCTGTACTTTACTCACCAGTGACAACTCTCTGAACTTAACTCACCTGTGACAACTCTCTGTACTTTACTCACCAGTGGCAACTCTCTGTACTTTACTCACCAGAGGCAACTCTCCGTAATTTACTCACCAGTGGCAACTCTCTCTGTACTTCACTCACCAGTGGCAACTCTCCGTACTTTACTCACCAGTGGCAACTCTCTCTGTACTTCACTCACCAGTGACAACTCTCTGTACTTTACTCCCCAGTGACAACTCTCTGTACTTTACTCACCAGTGACAACTCTCCCTACTTTACTCACCAGTGGCATTTCTCTCTGTACTTTACTCACCAGTGGCAATTCTCTGTACTTTACTCACCAGTGACAACTCTCTGTACTTTACTCACCAGTGGCAACTCTCTGTACTTTACTCACCAGTGGCAACTCTCTGTACTTTACTCACCAGTGGCAACTTTCCGTACTTTACTCACCAGTGGCAACTCTCTCTGTACTTCACTCACCAGTGGCAACTCTCTGTACTTTACTCACCAGTGGCAATTCTCTGTACCTTACCCACCAGTGACAACTCTCTGTACTTTACTCACCAGTGACAACTCTCTGTACTTTACTCACCTGTGACAACTCTCTGTACTTTACTCACCTGTGACAACTCTCTGTACTTTACTAACCAGTGGAAACTCTCCGTACTTTACTCACCAGTGGCAACTCTCTCTGTACTTTACTCACCAGTGGCAATTCTCTGTACTTCACTCACCAGTGACAACTCTCTGTACTTTACTCACCAGTGGCAACTCTCTGTACTTTACTCACCAGTGACAACTCTCTGTACTTTACTCACCAGTGGCAACTCTCTGTAAATACTCACCAGTGGCAACTCTCTGTACTTTACTCACCAGTGGCAACTCTCTGTAAATACTCACCAATGGCAACTCTCTGTACTTTACTCACCAGTGGCAACTCTCTGTACATACTCACCAGTGGCAACTCTCTGTACTTTACTCACCAGTGGCAACTCTCTGTACTTTACTCACTAGTGGCAACTCTCTCTGTACTTTACTCACCAGTGGCAACTCTCTGTACTTTACTCACCAGTGGCAACTCTCTGTACTTTACTCACCAGTGGCAACTCTCTCTGTACTTTACTCACCAGTGGCAACTCTCTGTACTTTACTCACCAGTGGCAACTCTCTGTACTTCACTCACCAGTGGCAACTCTCTGTACTTTACTCACCAGTGGCAACTCTCTGTACTTCACTCACCAATGGCAATTCTCTCTGTACTTCACTCACCAGTGGCAACTCTCTGTACTTTACTCACCAGTGGCAACTCTCTGTACTTTACTCACCAGTGGCAACTCTCTGTACTTTACTCACCAGTGGCAACTCTCTGTACTTCACTCACCAGTGGCAATTCTCTGTACTTTACTCACCAGTGGCAACTCTCTGTACTTCACTCACCAGTGGCAACTCTCTGTACTTCACTCACCAGTGGCAATTCTCTCTGTACTTCACTCACCAGTGGCAACTCTCTGTACTTTACTCACCAGTGGCAACTCTCTGTACTTCACTCACCAGTGGCAATTCTCTGTACTTTACTCACCAGTGGCAACTCTCTGTACTTCACTCACCAGTGGCAACTCTCTGTACTTTACTCACCAGTGGCAACTCTCTGTACTTCACTCACCAGTGGCAATTCTCTGTACTTTACTCACCAGTGGCAACTCTCTGTACTTTACTCACCAGTGGCAACTCTCTGTACTTCACTCACCTGTGGCATTTCTCTGTACTTTACTTACCAGTGGCAACTCTCTGTACTTCACTCACCAGTGGCAACTCTCTGTACTTTACTCACCAGTGGCAACTCTCTGTACTTTACTCACCAGTGGCAACTCTCTCTGTACTTTACTCACCAGTGGCAACTCTCTGTACTTTACTCACCAGTGGCAACTCTCTGTACTTCACTCACCAGTGGCAACTCTCTGTACTTTACTCACCAGTGGCAACTCTCTGTACTTCACTCACCAATGGCAATTCTCTCTGTACTTCACTCACCAGTGGCAACTCTCTGTACTTTACTCACCAGTGGCAACTCTCTGTACTTTACTCACCAGTGGCAACTCTCTGTACTTCACTCACCAGTGGCAATTCTCTGTACTTTACTCACCAGTGGCAACTCTCTGTACTTCACTCACCAGTGGCAACTCTCTGTACTTCACTCACCAGTGGCAATTCTCTCTGTACTTCACTCACCAGTGGCAACTCTCTGTACTTTACTCACCAGTGGCAACTCTCTGTACTTCACTCACCAGTGGCAATTCTCTGTACTTTACTCACCAGTGGCAACTCTCTGTACTTCACTCACCAGTGGCAACTCTCTGTACTTTACTCACCAGTGGCAACTCTCTGTACTTCACTCACCAGTGGCAATTCTCTGTACTTTACTCACCAGTGGCAACTCTCTGTACTTTACTCACCAGTGGCAACTCTCTGTACTTCACTCACCTGTGGCATTTCTCTGTACTTTACTTACCAGTGGCAACTCTCTGTACTTCACTCACCAGTGGCAATTCTCTGTACTTTACTCACCAGTGGCAACTCTCTGTACTTCACTCACCAGTAGCAACTCTCTGTACTTCACTCACCAGTGGCAATTCTCTCTGTACTTCACTCACCAGTGGCAACTCTCTGAACTTCACTCACCAGTGGCAATTCTCTGTACTTTACTCACCAGTGGCAACTCTCTGTACTTTACTCACCAGTGGCAACTCTCTGTACTTCACTCACCTGTGGCAATTCTCTGTACTTTACTTACCAGTGGCAACTCTCTGTACTTCACTCACCAGTGGCAATTCTCTGTAATTTACTCACCAGTGGCAACTCTCTGTACTTCACTCACCAGTGGCAACTCTCTGCACTTCACTCACCAGTGGCAATTCTCTCTGTACTTCACTCACCAGTGGCAACTCTCTGACTTTACTCACCAGTGGCAACTCTCTGTACTTCACTCACCAGTGGCAATTCTCTGTACTTTACTCACCAGTGGCAACTCTCTGTACTTTACTCACCAGTGGCAACTCTCTGTACTTCACTCACCAGTGGCAACTCTCTGTACTTCACTCACCAGTGGCAATTCTCTGTACTTTACTCACCAGTGGCAACTCTCTGTACTTTACTCACCAGTGGCAACTCTCTGTACTTTACTCACCAGTGGCAACTCTCTGTACTTTACTCACCAGTGGCAACTCTCTGTACTTTACTCACCAGTGGCAACTCTCTGTACTTCACTCACCAGTGGCAATTCTCTGTACTTTACTCACCAGTGGCAACTCTCTGTACTTCACTCACCTGTGGCAATTCTCTGTACTTTACTCACCAGTGGCAACTCTCTGTACTTCACTCACCAGTAGCAATTCTCTGTACTTTACTTACCAGTGGCAACTCTCTGTACTTCACGTGAAAAAATTGACAAATTTCGATGGAACAAATCCTGGCAGAAGTCATCTATTCGATTTTAACTAACTAACTAAGTACCACCGAAAACGAATTCGTCACCTTTTTCTTTTAGGGCCATGTCATGTGAGCGTTTTTGCAGCGTTTTCAACGCTCTAAAGCGTAACGTAACATGGATACGTAAGAAATGGGTTTCAAAATAATTTCCTCAGAGTCAAAAACACTCGTGTGACATTGTCCTTAAGGCTGAATAAATAGAAGATGGGTAAAGGAAATAAGTAGAATAAACATGTCATTGCTATAACATGTGTGTTCACTTCTAAAGAAGATAGCAAGAATACAAGGACAAAATCTAAGGAATATTGCCTCTGTCTCCTGCTTAGTTTACAGCTTATAAGCGTTTGCTCCTTTATTCTGAAGATAAAACATAAGCCTTAGCTATTTATTATTCATTGTAATGTGCAGATATATTGCAGTATATATGTTCTGAAGAAGTTAAGTGTACCTAAATTTTATATTTTGATAGAGAAGAAAAGTTCTATTAATGCTATACGATTGTGTATCTTCATTGATTAAATTTCGTACTAAAGTGACTAGCTGAGTTATGTGCACATTGTAAACAATTATTCACACAGTTTAATTTTATAGAAATGAATAAATCGATAGCTAAAGTATTAGGTTACTAAATATTTGACAGGTGACCTCTTAAATAATTAATTATGTTGTGGATATAGCATTTCCATGCTCAGATATCTCATGGCAAACACTTCTTAGAAACTGATTATTAGAATAAAATAAAGTATGCATTTTCAAATGCACATAAAATGCACAGATGCATGCGGTACTCAATTGATAAAGTGTGAAAGTTAAAATAAATTAGAATATCCATCACGATAAAATATAATACTAATGCGAAAGTATTTCATCATTCCTCTGCTAGAAAAAAAACGTCAGGTAATTTCAATGTGTCATCGTGTCTTCAATTACTAAATGTTACGTGTTACTGTTCTAATGTTAAAATAGTATATTTAAAGTAATGACTCATTGATATTAAGCGTTTGACTTTCCAGCTGCAGTGAAAAATAAATGCATTCAGAGACATGAAACAAGTACTTGGGCAGAACTAAATTGTGTATTTTTCAGCATTTTGGTGAAATACGTACTAACTAAACAAGATTATATAGTAATACTTCTACATTATATAAATATATTGAAATAAAAGAAGTTTATCATTCAACATTTCTTGAAATAGAAAGTGAAAGAAGTATTTGAATATTCCCCCCCACCCCTTGAAATTGACACACAGAAGAACGTAAAAAAATCCAGTTTTAAACACCCATTGCCCATAGGTCATTCTTGAAATTAAAATTATCAACACATCTGAAGCCAAAACTGTTTTATTTGCGCGAGACTTCTGGTCATTCTTGCACAAAATTTCCATCTGATAACAATTCAACATGCAAAAGCCAAAGAAACTGACACAGTGCACGAAGGATAAAGATCATACAATCTATAAATTAAAAGTTCGTATACCCACAATTGTAGAGATGAAAGAGTCGGAAACCACAAAAAAACATACCAAGGTCAAGAACTCCTAGTAGAATTTAGGAGAGGGGCAGACAAAAGCGCATGCGAACAGTTTGGAATGATTCCTTTGTCATCCGAGAGGAGCTACAATAAATTCCAACAAAATGGACACCAGCCTCTGCAAAAGGAGTATCGGTACCAAACTGCACAGAGAGATGTCTAAAACCCTTTACTGAAGAATTTTCAACTAAAATCAATACTGGAATATGGTAAAAAATATATAAATGATAAGTTTAGTTTCTCTAGTTTCTCTTTTATTAATTAATGTGGTCAGGTAAGTCCAAATCAAATCGTTATGCTTGGCGGGTCGACGGTACTGCCTCAGACATTAAGGACACACACCATCCCTACTGTGAAGAAAGTTGGAGGAAGCATTATGGTCTGGGGATGATTTTTTTTACGGGCATTAGGAACACTTGAAATGATCGTTGGAAGTATTAATGGAGCCAACCTCAAGGAGATTTTGGACCTCAACCTGCAACAGGATTTTCTGCTGCCTGGTAGTTCCATCAGGACATTGATCCAAAGCATACAGCGCAGGCAACTCAGAAATGGGTCGAAGATTTTGGAATTCATGCATGTTTTAGAATGCCCCAACTAATCACCAGACTTGAAACCCATTGAATATTTGTGGCAAATTTTGAAGTGAAAGATCAGAGCAATAAGTCCCTCAAACCTGCACCATTTACAGACTATTGCCATGTAAGAGTGGAAAACAATTTTGGTAAAATATCTGTCTAATCAAAAACTACAGGAATAGTTTGACAGCAGTAATCAGTGTCCGAGAAGGTATAATTGAACATTAAACATTCTTAATAAAATACTTCTTTTAATACCTGTTTATAGAAATGTTGAATAAATTGTATGTATATATCTAATAAACAAAGTTTTATATTACTTCAGTCTATTTATATGATGTAAAAGTATTATCTTATAATTTTGTTTAGTATGTACATTATGAGTCAAAAAAAGCGGGTACGAAATTAAAATTGCCATAATTTAAAGAAGAACCACCGTATCTCCGTGTGGTTTTCTTTGACTAATGCGGATTTTTATCATCTAAAACCACATTTTCAGTTTGTTTTTATATTCCTAATAAGTTTTCTACAGGGTTGTCATAAGTAGAAGGAGGTGAAATCGCACTTGCGCAAACTTATTTCCAACTTTGCTTGTCAAAAGAGTAGGTTTAATCTCTGAAAATTAGCACAATCTTAAGAATCTTTATGTTGAATCAGCGGATAATTCCAGAACTATGACATGAATGATGTAACTCTAAATCGGTTATGGTGGATTATTGGGCCCCGACAATTAGTCCTCAACAATTGGGCCCGCCGACAATTTAAGCCCAGGTCAATTGGGCCCCAAGACAATTTCTTGTTAGTTTTTTTTTATATGATCGAACATATGTAACTGTCCGATAACTTAATTATATTAGTTGCCCATTATTTCAGAGTCTACTGTATTAACTTAATGAAATACCATTGCTACCGTAATAACTAGTGTTGTGACAATATGCGTTTTGCATAAAAATATAGTCTTGAGCATAAAGAATATTCCTAATATGAAAAAAATATTCTCGTTATGGATTTTTCTGTTCTGAGATAGGTCATGCAAGCAACAAATTTCCTTGTTACAGTACCTCTATGAGTCTATAACTCTATATAGTAAACTCTTGTGAATTGAATGAGTTAGGATGTAGCCAATAAAAGTTAGGATGGCCCTGACCCACCAAGACATACTGAAATTATTGGAACATACTAGTCGAATTAAAGTTAATGTGAATTTGTTGAAACCTGTTCACTGTTCAGTGTTCAATATAGAAGAGTATTATAAATTATTATAACAAAATGTATTCTCACAATCTTATTTTATCCCTACAACTGTTCAATTTTTCTAAGTTCAATGTAATGAAGATCTTTAAAATTTACCTATTTTATTAACTAAATATTACTGTTCCAACTTTGTCAGACGATGTAGACTACATATTGGACCCACATGACATGATTCAAGTTAATACAACTTATTTAAATACTTCAATATTTTCATTACACCGAAACATGAGATTAGTATCCGAATGTGATTTAAAGGGCTTGCTAATATATACCTTATCAAGTATATCAATCGAATTAAAAGATTATAAAAATATTTTTAGAAAATATAAAGCATATTTCAAAAAGAATATTGTCACTAGCTTAGTAATAATAAAGTAACAATTCTTTATTGTGTCTTCTGCCCAATTTCTGTCTGTGTTCAATTGTTTTCGGGCCCACTTGTCTTGGGGCCCAATTATCGGTGGGCCCAATTGTCTTGGGTTCAATTGACGGTGGACCCATTTATCGGGGCTCAATTGTCGGAGCACCCAACAGAACACCCGTTGTCAAAGAATGACTGGGGAAAGTTTTGAACATCATGCCATTAAATGGCCCTCGAAGAGTTCAGATTTAACCGCTTGCGATTATTTCTCGTTGGGTTATTTGAGAAATGAAGTATGCTCCTCCCACCTGCTAATCTGAATCAATTAAGGAGACAGTCCCAGCCATTTCCTGTTTTTTGATCCAAATATTTTTAACTTCACTAAAGTGTTCCTAGTGTTTTAACACTCAGGTAGGTAAAATATCACATCGCTAATTAACTCCCGAGACAGTGGAGGGGGGTTTGAAGAGAGGGGTTAGGGAGTAAAACTCGGTAAACTAGTGGATTTAGGATGTTTGTTTTTGTGTTGAACTTTACCACAGTGAGTCAGGTGGCGCCTGATGACACCCCCACCTTCGAGTGGACAATACCGGGATGCCTGGCATGAGAGGATTTAGTGGCAAACACAAAAACCTTTTTTTTCGTATTTTTATCATTTTTTATTATTATTGCTTTCCTGAATAATTACAAATGTTGTATATTTCGTATTTTTTTTTATATATTTCAAAAAGGTTGGAAGTTACGGCATTGCAGTTTTTTGCATTCGATGATCCTATAAATTCTCTACAATATGTAGCAAATATATTTTTGATTTTGAACTTCAATTTTTGAAAATACGTTGTTAAAAAACATCTTTTTTGGAAAATGTGAAATTTTCGAAATTATGTGCACAAAGTTTCACAACCGTAGCTTCAATAATAAAAAAGTTTTTACAAACCTGGGACTGTCCCCTTAAAAGAAAGAATAACGCATGCTATGAATTTCTTGAAAGTGACTCTGAGATGATCAATGGATCAATGAAAACAGTCAGAAAAACGGCTGCAAAAATGTATTTAGAAAATTTGAGAGATAATGGTTATTTTTGTTAAACAATGTCTTACTTTAGATCTTCATAATATGCAAATGTTTCTTTGTTATAACTGAGTAAATTCTGGATAAAAACACCCATTTTGATTTTCTTCAACAATTACATATCTCGCGCAAGAGAAATTTCACCAGCCTGTATAAAAACTTCTAGGAATTTAAATACAAACCGAAATGTGGTCATAGATAATAAAAATCTGCACTAGTCAAAGAAAACCACACGAAGATAAGATTGTTCTTGTTAAAGTTAAGACGATTTTAATTTCTTACCCGCATTTTTGACTTTAATTGCATTTCACCAAAATCATGAACAGTAACATTTTTCTTCGGTCCTAACATTTGTTTCACGTCACTGTATATTAGCAAAAGAAGAATGTATGGAAATAGAAAAGTAATTACTATCAATATTTTGCTCAATAGAGCTTAACTCTCCATTATAGCATTTTCTCTCCTGTTAGTGTTTGCATTGAGTAATTATTGGAGAGAAGAGAAAGAAACATGCGACTGAACTGTCATGAGGGTGAGTGGAGAGATGGTGAGTGGAGAGATGGTAAGTGGAGAGATGGTGAGTGGAGAGATGGTAAGTGGAGAGATGGTAAGTGGAGATATGGTGAGTGGAGAGATGGTGAGTGGAGAGATGGTGAGTGGAGAGATAGTAAGTGGAGAGATGGTGAGTGGAGAGATGGTAAGTGGAGAGATGGTAAGTGGAGAGATGGTAAGTGGAGAGATGGTGAGTGGAGAGATGGTGAGTGGAGAGATGGTGAGTGGAGAGATGATAAGTGGAGAGATGGTAAGTGGAGAGATGGTGAGTGGAGAGATGATAAGTGGAGAGATGGTAAGTGGAGAGATGGTGAGTGGAAATATGGTAAGTGGAGAGATGGTGAGTGGAGAGATGGTAAGTGGAGAGATGGTGAGTGGAGAGATGGTGAGTGGAGAGATGGTGAGTGGAGAAATGGTGAGTGGAGATATAGTGAGTGGAGGGATGGTGTGTGGAAAGATGACGAGTGGAGAGATGGTAAGTGGAGAGATGGTGAGTGGAGAGATGGTGAGTGGAGATATGGTGAGTGGAGATATAGTGAGTGGAGGGATGGTGTGTGGAAAGATGACGAGTGGAGAGATGGTAAGTGGAGAGATGGTGAGTGGAGAGATGGTGAGTGGAGAGATGGTGAGTGGAGAGTTGGTGAGTGGAGATATGGTGAGTGGAAAGATGGTTAGTGGAGAGGTGGTGAATGGAGAGATGGTGAGTGGAGAGATGGTGAGTGGAGAGATGATGAGCGGAGAGATGGTGAGTGGAGAGGTGGTGAGTGGAGAGTTGGTAAGTGGTGGAGAGTTGGTGAGTGGTGGAGAGATGGTGAGTGGAGAGATGGTAAGTGGAGAGATGGTGAGTGTAGAGATGGTGAGTGGAGAGTTGGTGAGTGGAGAGATGGTGAGTGGAGAGTTAGTGAGTGGAGAGATGGTAAGTGGAGAGTTGGTCAGTGGTGGAGAGATAGTGAGTGGAGAGATGGTGAGTGGTGGAGAGATGGTGAGTGGAGAGTTGGTGAGTGGTGGAGAGATGGTGAGTGGAGAGATGGTGAATGGTAGAGAGATGGTGAGTGGAGAGATGGTGAGTGGAGAGATGGTGAGTGGTAGAGAGATGGTGAGTGGAGAGATGGTGAGTGGAGAGATGGTGAGTGGTAGAGAGATGGTGAGTGGAGAGATGGTGAGTGGAGAGATGGTGAGTGGTAGAGAGATGGTGAGTGGAGAGATGGTGCTGCTAAACATGTTACTAAGTCATTTTCTCATCTTTTGATATTTTATGAAAAGTATATTTTAAAATGAAGTTATTCTCTTCATTAGAAAAGAATGTGCTTAGAAGTAAAATGAAAACTTATAATAATAAAAACTTAATCAAAAGATAATCTAGATTATCTAATAAAATGTTTGTTATTAATTGCAAATCATAGACACTGTATGGACTCCGTTTTTTTCACTGCATCTGAACTTTCAGAGAATTTATCTAATTACTAAGATATTCTGTTGTTAGAATCACAACAGAGAGTAAAGTTTTGATTACCAGACACTATTTATTATCGGGTGAAGATTTCAGTAGGTTTTAATTGAAAAATCGCATCAAAATACGACGATTAAAATAAAATACATTGTGCAGAGAAAATAAAAATATTAAATGTACTTCGTTTTCAAAACAGAGAATATATTTTACTGCTCATATTCTGATGCGATTTTCAACAAATACCTCTTGAAAATTAATTCCGGTAATTAACTGCATGTGGTAATTGTCGCTTTACTTTACTGTTCCTCCTGATGTATATTACTATCATTGAATGATCTTTTAACGTACCATCTTTTGAATGTCACTGTGTGTCTTAAGGGAAAATATTGACTTTTCAAATCAATAAAAAATCTAGAATGTTATGATTTTTTCGAATATGATCCCCTTCAATATTTAAGAATTCACCTTATAATTTATATAGGAGATTAACTATTAGTTTACCAAAGGATTTATGAATTAGGTTGGTAACTAAAAACAGTCGTGTCTTATGCATTTGACGGCTGTGGCATATAACAACTGAATTTTGTTTGATTTTGCAATTCTTTCGAGATTATGCAAGGAATATTAATAGAACCGAGGTGACGTCTGACAAGTCGCAGAAAACATTAAAATGTTTATGTTTGGACATTACTGAACAACTTAGAAACGGTTTTTGGACAGTCAAAGGACATTATAGTAAATAGTGCCTTTGTTAATTTATGAGTTAGAACACAGTCCAATGAAGTTAGAGACCCTTTAATATTGGGGAATTGAGGTAAATGGTTGAGTTCTTGGTTAGACTTCAGCGCGCGAAAGCATTCCTCATCATGACAGTTTGGTATTTGATTTTAGTGGTGGTGTGAAATAATTAATTTTGAAGCACATATCTCCTAATGAGAAGAAACTGCCTTAATTTGAGTATCGGTATTTAGGGTGGCCCCTTATTTATGGTAGGAACTTTTAACATGTTTGATCTTACCTAATTGCTTTAGTGAGTTGATTAGTCTGTTTCTTTCAGTTGGTTCAATGTAGTTATAAAGTTACGAATGATTTGTTTCTTTACCTTAGTTAGTGCAGGAACGTTTTGCAATCATATAAATGAATTTATAACTTATTTTAGAAAAAAAAACGATAAGTAGAAAGAGATATAAATAAAGAAAAATAAACCCTAATATTACACTATTTTGGAGGTAAATAAAATTCATCAATGAACAGAGTTTAGAATATTATATTTAAGAATAAATAAGACAATGGAGAGGAATGAACTACTGACAGTGTCTGTGAACTGCCAAGCGCTTTGTGCTTCTCACTTTAACAACAACTAGAGTAATCACCATAAAAAAATACACACCTACCTACTTCTTAATGGTATTAGAAAAATTAAACTAATTCAATTTTATACAGACTATTTAAATCACTACAATAACATTATTCGATTTCAAACGGCAGTATTTAGATATTCTGAAAGTTTTTTTTATAAAATATATTCTAGCCTCTTTATTCCTTATATTTTAACTTAATTTTCGACACTAAAGGCCGTGAGAAAATGAATACAAGGGACTTAAGTGAAGAGAAAAATAAAAGTGGCTTCACGAACGAAGTCACCTACATCTTTTTGGAACCATGACGATATGCTCATGACGGGCAAAGAGCTACTCCGTGGTTAAATTTGGTCATCACTTAGACGTTACTGATCATGCTTTAAAATAGAAAACCAGTTCGAAAAATATTATTCACAGATCGTCACGATTCTATTATAATAAATGGTATACAAATTATCATTATGAACAACAATGAATGATTTAACGAAATTCTATGGCAATTTATCATAAATTAAAAGCATTTTCAGTCACGTTCGAAAATTCGTGACAATATTTACTGTAACCGATAACGATTTTCCGACTGGGAAGATTAAACATTTTAAAGATGGTAGAGTTAATAAAATTATGTAGAGTAAGAATATCCTCTTATTCACCATAGACAGTGGAAAGATTTTCAGCATGGAACAATTATTCTTGTTTTATAGCTAAAAAGTTCAAAAGTATCTTGAAATATTAATAACTCGTTTAATGGTAATCCTATTTTAGTTAAAGAATCAGTAGAAAACACCTGAAATATAACAGGCTCATAAATATTTAAAACTTAATCTGACTAGAGAAGGAATCACCACCCCATCGAAATAGCGACGGAGTGAAACTTATGAAAGTAATCAAAACTTACAACTACGGACACTATTCAGACAAACATTTAATAGATGCACCGACACTTTACAGCACTGAGAAAAAGATTCCTAAAGTCGTTGTTTGGATTTCAGATAAAGATGCACATAAGGTTGAACTTATTAACATTTTCCACAAATGATAACAATGACAGCTAATATCAAAATAAATGCTGTGGACACTGAAGCACCAATATGTCTTCAATTTGGAAGACAGCAGTGAGAATGGAAATAAGAGTAGTTACTCTGCAAACACTCTTTATAATAGTATAGATGAGGCAGTCAGAAAATACACGAATTTCTTAAAATCATGTGATTAGCATGACTTCAGCATATTTAGTTTCGTGACAGCCAACTTAAACCTAATTTAAAGGATCCAAATCACTATAATTTCAAACTCTAAACACGATATCTGTCGAAAACGAGTAACGATTTAACCACTGGTTGCAGCCATCGTGTTAGAAACTGTAAGCTATAAGAGGTGTGTTAACTAAAGCAGAGGATGTTGCTCGTCAGGTGGCTCTTCGACAGGAAAATGAGTTTCTAGAAGTTTTTCTGGTACCTGGGGATCACCTGTAAGGCCTTCTTCTGGCGCCACAATGGTAGGCATGGTGGCAAAACGACGCATCAAATATCGTCTGTCAGGAACCGGTACAGTGGATAGAAATCCTTCAGAAGGACATCGTTTATATTTCCGTGAATTGTTCGTTTGAATGCTGTCACTAGAGGAAGACTTCGGAATCTTAGGCAAATCGAGTCGATTATCTCGTAGATTTTCCCTTCCATTCTCTCCCTCTGCATCATCTATGTAATCACACTGTGCAAAAATTTGGACCGAGTTCGAAACATCTCCCAAGGACGAATCCATTTCTTTACTCAATGAGTGTGAAGAAATCGTACTAAGTTTTCGTGGAAGAAATCCAACTGCTAAGCCGGCTAATTTGTATGTTGGTGTCAGAAAAGCACTAACTTGTGTCATTTCATCCTCTTCAAAACTATCCTGCTCATAAACACAAGACAAATTGTCGCCATCACAAGCCTTAGGAATTTCGGAAGAGAGTTTATTTGACACATACGTCTCTTTCTCAACTGCAGTTTGTCTAAGCAACTTTGGTTTCGCTTTACTTGGATTTTGCTGTAGCGGCATTATAGTAGGACTTAAACGACCTCTGGATTCTTTTCTTCTTTCTCTGAATGATCCTAATTTAAATGAGAGTTGCGAGTCAGTCTTACCGAAGACTCTGGAGCCAGCGCTTGATATGTCAGACGATACAGATGACCGAGAAATGCGCCAAGTAGAGGTGGATGCAGTGGTGGCGGTAGAATCGTTACGAGAAGATGAAAGATTGCTTTCTTCGGAGGGTTTGCGAGTGAGAAACCAAGGATTCTGTCCCTTTCGCTCGAGAAGTCTCAATGAGAGAGGCATCCTATTTTTTCTCCAATTATTTTCAGAGTAAGAAGAACTGTAAGCCTCGCTTGAAAGTGAAGTATTTCTTATATTTGTTCCCACCCGTTCCTGATCGAAATTGAATTCAGTATTGCTATTGGGCGTGGCCTGCCGCCGCGGACAGTGGAAGAATTTACGAAGCGGTACTCTTATTCTGTCGATGAGTTTTCTTTCTCTTTTTTTCTCCTGGCAGTTACAACCACTACCATTGGTTTTAGAAGACTGATCAACTGCGCTGTTTGTATTTACGGGAGTGTGCCTATTACTGAAATTAGATGAATGACGACAGCGTCCAATACCCCGAGTGACTCGAGACTCTTCTATGGATTTGCAGAGGAGAATGCAATCCTTCTTGAACTGTTTGGTCAAGAGGGCGTACAAAAAAGGATTGCAGCACGAATTGAATGGCAGTACGAATACCGTGAAGACTTTTGCTCCTTCTAGAGTTATCAAATGCAGACCAAAAGCTGCTGTTAGAGAGAAGAATGCAATCGGTGCCAAGCAAATGAAGTCAGTAAAAACTAATAAAGCCATTCTTTTAGCTATTCTAGAATCATTGCTGTTCCACGCCTGTGATCCTCTAATGGAACAATAAATCTTCATGTAACAAATCATGAGGATCAAGAAACAAACCCCATTGATGAACATAATGATGACAACATAACTCAGACCCGCTCCCTCCGTTTCGAAGGGTAAGCAAATGGCGAACTTTCTGTAATCTGATATGCCGGTGATTGGAAGCACCGCCATGGTGGCGGCAAAGGCCCATCCCCCCACCATGACATAGGCAGCGTGTCGCAGGGAGAGGCGCTTGTTGAGGTGCATGGCGTGAGTGATAGCGTAGTTCCTCTCCAGAGTAATCACTGTAAGGGTGAACACAGATAGTTCAGAGCTCATCACACCCACAAAACCAGCGACTTGACACCACGAAGACATCTGCCAGGGGATTGCGTACATTCGGAACTCTCCTAGAGTGGATGCGTCAACTACAGCAAGAAAACCTGGAGTAAGAACACTTCACTATTAGTCTTGATACTTGGATTTAATTTCATCACATGTGAAATACTATCATGTCTTTCCAAAATTACAGTATACATCTCATCTTTGTAAACATATTAATGAAAATACTCATCAGAAAGATGCTGATACTTCAGTATAATGGATATAAGTTAGCTTCATTTTAGACCTCGTCATGATCTAACCTAATCTTACTAAATGTTTCTCTCTTTCAGTTAAAGATGAATTAGTTACTTCAGAAAAATACCATAAACTTAAACCTACCTAGATACACCCCCATGCAGAAATCTGCAGCCGCTAGATTGGTTACCAGGAACCTGGGCACATCCATCTTTGTTCTGGCGAAGCAAAGCACGAACACCACCGTGCCATTGCCCAGCAGAGCCAACAGGAAGACTATCCACACACCACACCTAAGGGTCCACCAGTCGAACAGATCTCGACAAGGCATGAAGGGGCCTGAGAGAAGTGAACAAAACATCAAAATGAACTGGAGAGAATCATTGAAAAAAACTATGATCTCTTTAATTAACTAGATTTGATAAGGAGGAATAAATTTTTGCTAATAGTGAGAACATATGGTTTGGATATTTCTTACCGCAATGGTTACAATCTTTTAGTTCAAACCACTCATGGCAAATGAGATTAAAAATAAATATATTACAATTTTGTTCACAAAATTACATGTAATCCTGTCAAATTCAACATAACTGAATTATCACCAATCAAGACACAGTTCCTACCGGTACTCACCAGGTTTGGGGATGCAAGATATCATGTTTTTGGGCATTGTAGGAGCTGGCAAAGTGGAACTATCGGCATCATTTACAGTCATTCTGTTCTTCCAGAAGTTTTCCCATAAATCTCCATCTAAAATAAATTTAAATGAAATTTAAATTACTGAGGAAAAATGGTGATCTATTATCTACACCGGGAACATTCCCCATGTTTAATAAGACCACAAACTACCTAAATCAATTTACAATTGCAGTATCAAAATATAGTTAGATTATCTTTAAATATTTGATCATTAATACATAGCTATAAGCTACCTTATCTCAATATCAATTAAAAACTATTCATATCCAGGAAATATTTTTAAAACTATGGCTAAGTATTCATACTATATATTCATGCCTCAAACATAAATTCGTAACGGGAATATAAAAGCTATTGCAAGGAGTAAATACAGGTCACAAATTATAAGAGATATCTATTTGCAAGTCTTGGAGTAAAATTGATCTATGCCCAATTTCCCATTTCCAAATAATTAATGTTGATGATTTTAGGAATAAATTTAATTTAAAATATATCTAATAATTAATTTATGTCAAAAATAATAAGATTAATGATACCATGGTAGGTATTTT
The DNA here is from genome assembly GCA_947561585.1 of Caprella mutica. Lineage (NCBI taxonomy): Eukaryota > Metazoa > Arthropoda > Malacostraca > Amphipoda > Caprellidae > Caprella > Caprella mutica. The sequence goes on from CANNZV010001699.1 coordinate 59,293, forward strand.
TAGAGTAGAGTGATCACAGGTAAATTTACGCTATAATTTCTGAATGGAAAGAGCAATCTTTTCAGAAAATGTTAAGCAAATAATATAGGCATTAAAATATCATGTGAAGGATATAGCAGGATTACGTAGGATAAATCTCACCAGGAAGGAAAAAGCGCGAGGAAGGTTCCTAAGATTGACTCTATGGTCACGTCATGCGGTAAGTTAAGGAATAGCAAGTCTATCTAACGCGTCTCCAGGCCTCATCATTTACGGAATATTCTTCCCTGTCTCAATAAAACAGAAGATTATCTAGAATTGTGTCACTGTGACGTGAGTGAATATGATGCCTGGAGACAGAGAGGCGCTAGGACTGACACAAGTACACTAGGATCATTGGATGCGGAGTATAGAGAGTAAAGTGCACCTGGCACATCGGCAAAAAATTCCTCAGGCTGTGACTTTTCCCACCCATTTTTGCCCTCACGGAGAAGTTGTTTGTGAGAAGATACAGAGGGTACATTAGGTACGAGAGAAGAAGAGAAAGAAACGTTGTCGAGTGGAGAGCTCTTCTTACCCAAACCTTGCCAGTCATTGGTCATGTTCATCAGCAGGGAGCTGTCGTAAGCCTGCATGTCTTCCATGTTGTAAATAACGTCCTCGATTATTTTCGGTGGCTCCGTCACTTCAGTTCTTTCGCCATCAAAGCTGTTATGGAAAAAGGAATCTCTTTGGGATTATCTCTAGCCGAAGAAAATCATTATTCGAAGCTACATTCACATCAATATCAGATCATCGCGAGACAATAATATCTAAACTAAAACATATCAGTATCTCAAATGATAGATGTAGATTACAGAAATAAAATTATTAGTTCCATCATCTCAATTCATTCATTTATATTCATGAATTCATCTCGGGCACTCATTAATGAACTCATTAATTCAATAGGCCTCGAAACAGTAGAGCCGAGAATGAATGAATCGATTTCCACTGTGAAAGAAGAAAACCATTCAAAAGAAACATTTCTAATTTAATCTTTTTTCAGACTGAACGGGAAATTCTAAAAAAATAATTCCTCTTCTTAGAAAAGCTACAGCGGTAGAAAATCATTTAAACCAGATTTCTCTTTAGAATTATCCATATTTCTGTCTGAACTATTGAGTACCTTGAAATAACTTATTAAAGAACTAATAATCACAATCTCTGGGGTATGATATTAAAATCTGAAGTTTAAATAGGGTAAATGATCTATCCAACATTTTGAGAATTCCCATTATAATTTCCTTAAAAGACCTGAAACACTTAGAGCCTTTATTCACCGTTAATTCTGTCACTCGGAGTGAATAATCTAACGAATGACTGACCCTTGGATAGTTTCTTTACCCAACTCACTATTATTTTTTAATCTCACCCTAGAAAAGGACAGCAGTGGTAGGCGTAGGAAAGCACCAAAGTGTGGGCGAAAGGGAACCTCTCTATGCCAGGGAACACCTTCAGTCCCTTGTTGTGGTGCACCTTCAGGGTGCTGATACGCTCCAAACCCTCCTCTGGAAACTCCGTCAGTTCGTTGTTACCGAGGTTGCTGAGAAATAATTGAGACAGTTTATTAATTAACTATAAAAAAAGGACACTACAGTAACAGTTTGGAAATATCCATCATATAAAATATATACCAAATTCATACTAAAACATTTAAAGATGTAATTTTTAAAATGTGTGTAAACGTGTCATTTATTATTTAGTATAAGATAGTTTCTAATGAATAAATAAAACATTTGATTAAATATGAAGTCTATTGAACAGATTCATTAAATTATTTTGAACAAATTAAGCTAAAAGAGCTTTACACACTGCACGTAATTATAAAGAAATGAACTGAATGCAGAAGAGTTCTAGGAATAAATATCAATCAACTGCAATAGTTCACAGGCAATTTAATGCCTTTGAAAAATGCCAATGAAGATTTCATGGAGTGGCCCGAAATAGCAGATCTCTCACGCCACATTGTGAGGCGTGAGTCAGTCTAAAATGGGAGAGAGAATCTTGTAGCTAAGGTTGCTGTTATTATCTCACATAATTGAATTTATATAGCCAAAACAAAGTAAGGGAGAACAGCATGTGGTGTACGGTATAAGGGAAATAAAAGTATATAGTCAAACCAATCAATTATTGCACTAAAAATTGATTAACATGAAAAACGAACATTAATATTATTATGTTAAAATGTAGTTCGTTTATTTTTCAATAGCATAATTTCTTAAAGTATCATGGTTATATTTAATTTGATGTGAAAAGAGAGTTCTATGTTGTTATCATGTATATTTGCATACGAAAATTTAATCAAATAACCTGAATAAATAAAAAAACAATTTCCAAATGCTTCCAAAACATGAAAAAGAAGAGATCATGCAGTTATGTTTCAATTCCTTTCTTTTCCACAGCATCTCAAAGTGCAGTACCCAATAAGGTACACTAGCTTTCAGTTTCTGTTTCCAGGGAGTGATGTGGTGAAATGATACCTCAGGGAATTACAAAGCCATCCTGAGAAATATCTATGCTATTTATACTAACCAAATTGAATTAAGTGCGTAATGAGGGTATTACGAATAGATTGCTACGACTGTGCTAGGTTATTGCACTCTGTACTCAAAAACGCACTGTAACAACAGTGAGGAGCACTTTTATTGGAACAACACTAGTCGTGAAAATACTGCCTTTGAAATTTATATTCATATTCCTTTGTAAGTTTAACTAGAATATTGACATGGAAATACACACTGAAATGAATAGCGACTTAATTAACCCGTTAGATACTGAAGTCTTCCTCTGAATTAAATTGTTTGTGATTAGAAATAACAGATCAATATAAGAATATAAATAGGTATAACAAATTCCATCAATATTAAGGGTATAGTATAGATTCTGGGCCATCACTTTTATTTACTGTTCCATGTAGCTGAAATATGATATGTAAAATTAAATTTTAAGGATTTGCTGTTCATGAAATTTTTCGATAAAATGAATATTGAAAATTTTCTCGATTTTTTTTTATTCCTTCAAAACTTTGATTTTATCGCTACTTTTTCAATTTTCGTTCAATTTCATTTCACGAACAAAATATTATCAATTCAATTTCACATGTCATATCAAAAATCAGCTACATTGGACTGTAAATAAAAATAAACGGTGTCCGCCAATAAATAAGATTATATTTTCTTTAGGAAAACATCGTAGAAAACGGCCGAAATTTATTTTATTGGTAGACTAGAATATAAAGATCATATTTATACAAAAAACAGATATATTGTGAAAATTTTCTATTTTTTCACTAGTCACTATTATTATGTTCCCATGAAATGCTTTAAATTTGGATTTTACGGATCGAAAGACTCAAAGTGTGTGGTTTTTAGAACAGTATATATCGTTACAACCAATAATTGCTACAATTAACAAAGAATGGCATCCTATCAATACTGTCCAATTTTCCCAGGAATAACAGACGGAGCAGCATATCAAGTTAAGGTTCAGTAGCAAAGTTGCAGAGAGTTTTTGCCGAGACTTTAATTGATTCTGCAGACGGCAAAGAGAACATGGCAACCTGTCATAGCGAGGACAACTGACTGTAATTCAACACAAAGACTTCCTTGATTGGAATCGACTGTTGTGAAATGTTTAGCAGTGGTAACGTACGGGAGAGGCACTTTGTGGGTAATTAATGGGCATCTGTGGGTAATTAATGGGCATCTGTGGGTAATTAATGGGCATCTGTGGGTAATTAATGGGCATCTGCGGGTAATTAATGGGCATCTGTGATCTGTGGGTAATTAATAGGCATCTGTGGGTAATTAATGAGCATCTGTGGGTAATTAATGGGCATCTGTGGGTAATTAATGGGCATCTGTGGGTAATTAATGAGCATCTGTGGGTAATTAATGGGCATCTGTGGGTAATTAATGGGCATTTGTGGGTAATTAATGGGCATCTGTGGGTAATTAATGGGCATTTGTGGGTAATTAATAGGCATCTGTGGGTAATTATTGGTCATCTGTGGGTAATTAATGGGCATCTGTGGGTAATTAATGGGCATCTGTGGGTAATTAATGAGCATCTGTGGGTAATTAATGGGCATCTGTGGGTAATTAATGGGCATCTGTGGGTAATTAATGAGCATCTGTGGGTAATTAATGGGCATCTGTGGGTAATTAATGGGCATTTGTGGGTAATTAATAGGCATCTGTGGGTAATTATTGGTCATCTGTGGGTAACTAATGGGCATCTGTGGTTAATTATTGGGCATCTGTGGGTAATTAATGGGCATCTGTGGGTAATTAATTAAAACCTCTCGACCAGGTTTGCATTACACGAAAGTGTAATAATTATTGGTTTGCATTTAATAATGTTAAAGATATTAATAGGAATGAATAAGGCTATTCCTTTTTGTTAATATGAATATAATATAGACCGGGGCTTTTTTGAACTGAGGTTCTTTTAGTTGATTTTTTTGTCTAGGAGGTTTATTGAACGGGGAGTTTTTGTTTTTTTCAGGGGGGGGATATCTTATATCTGATACTATATTTTATCACTAATTTTTCCGTTCATGGCAGCCGTTAAGCGTAAAGAATCTTCAGTGTCCCTATCTTTACTCACATGTCCCTGAGGTGAACTAGCGGCAGAAAAGCCTCTGCCTCTATGGTTGATATCAAATTGAACTCAAGATTCCTGCAACAAAATAATTCGATATTTGCATCGTGAATAGAAAAATCGAGAAATCTTCAATCTGAAGAGGAACAATGAATTAGCTACTGCATGATGTACTATCAGAGAAAAGAGTCACTGTGATGATGTACTATCAGAGAAAAGAGTCACTGTGATGATGTACTATATATATCAGAGTAAAGAGTCACTGTGATGATGTACTATCAGAGAAAAGAGTCACTGTGATGATGTACTATCAGAAAAAAGTGTCATTGCATTATGCTAATTTATCAAATCACAGGTTTTGAATTTCTTATTATTTTCAAATCTAACAAGTTTGTCGTCGTGTACTCAGAGTTTCAGACCAATTTAAAAATATCTACAAGCATTACAATTATTAGGATTTTTATGGGTAACGTGAAATAATTAGTACACTGTGAAACAATCCTGACGGATATACTTTTCTTTAACTGTAGATAAGTATTTCTCAAAGTAACACACGATGTTTACAGGCTATAGATACACTGCCTATCTCTCTTGTCTCACTAATATAGGGCTTTTTTTTCTCGTGTCGTCACCCCAACCTCTAAGGTTATCTATCGCTAAAAGCTGACCTAACTCAGCATATCTTAAGCTAATGCACCTGTGAACATGTATACTGCAAAACACCTATAAAATGAAGATAACTAAAACAGCAGTGAGAATTTTAATCTGATAACATCCAAAGACTTTCATTTCATATTATTGTCAATCGTCAAAAGAATTTTATATCCAATAAAAAGTTATAAAAATTGACACTGCATGAAAAACAAGGAATGAAAATTCGTTCAACAAAGCAGTGAAGAATTTATTACATTAACTTCTATCGACTGAAAATACAATGCTATTGAATATCTATTATCTGATGTTTACATTGTCCTCGTTGCACTCACAGAGTCTGGAGGTTAGTCAGTCCGTTGAAGGCTCCGTTGTGAAGAGTTGTAATTCTGTTGTTATGCAACAGGAGGTCCTGAAGATTCACCTGACTCAGCAGACCATTTTCAGGCAACTCAGATATGCTGTTGTGACTCAGGTCTCTGTGAACAAACAGGCAGAAACAGGCATTGAGGAATAGAGAAACAGTCAAAGGAAAACAGGTAACAGATGAGACAAAAGAGAAAACAAAAATATATTTATGAGAGAGATTGTGATAAACAATCAAATTAATTAATTTTATTCGAAAATTTTGCTTTAGTTAATCTAAAAATATGTTCCTAGTTCCTGTAACTGGTGGTTCAGTGTGGTCGTCTAAAATATTATAAAAGGATTATCAACTTGTAATATCATAACATTAATGTAAATACAATTAAACAAGCATATATACTTTATTTCGATGCTATAAACCTCTCACACTATATAACCTTTCTGTCATTGAATTACCAATTTCTTATCATTTCCTAATCTAGAGAACCAGATAAATCTACTCGTGAGACGTTTGTTATCTATGTCTACCATCGACATTCAGCACGCATTTTCTTTTTCATTTCTGAATAGTTGTGCAGCCAGTAATGTTTTCCCGATTTATTCAAATGAAATCGGAGGGATAAATTGCCCCAGAAAATTTACTGCCTCCCAATTTTACAGAAGTAGATTCTCTTCCTAACTCCAGTCGTTTATTCAAAATTGTCTCTACTGTATGGTCTTTACTCAGAGTAGAAGAAGATAGACTCAGAGTAGATTGGAAATAAGACTGTCCTAAATCCACCATCCCAGTAAATGTCGTCCATATCTGTCAGTGCAATCATTTGTCAGGACTTTCTACCATCTGAATACATTCACTGAGTAGATAGGATGGGTAAGTCTTGGTGATAGGCAGTAGATACTTACCTTATAAACATAAAGGCTTGGTTATAAGCAGTAGATACTTAACTTATAAAGTCTTAGTAATAGGCAGTAGATACTTACCTTATAAACATAAAGGCTTAGTAATAGGCAGTAGATACTTACCTTATAAAGTCTTGGTAAATGATTTATTTAAATGATTCAATAGACTGGAAAAAGTGTTTAGTACCTATTTCGTATGGAAAATTAACATTAAGTTGAATTTGAAGCATTGAATTAGGTTAAAGTTTTTAAATACAGACATCACCATTAGCAGTTAATTGCTTGGTAAAGCATTGAATAAAATTAAACGGCTTTTAGCCCTAATGAATTTGATGTGTGTTTTCTAAGCACATCCTTTTTAAATCACTTTATAAATTTATAGGCCTTTCTCGACTTTGTTCCCACTTTAATACCAAATATATTTTGGTTCTCAAAAGTTAAAAAATGAATACGTATCGGAAAAAAAACCCAGCGCAAATCACGTAAATTAATTGTAATGTGGTGACGTGTGGCAACGTAGTGTATGTATAAGTATAGAAAGAAATATAGCTGGGTACCCGCTAAACACACATCAGTCCATACGTTTTCATGGAGAACAACTACACGCGCGCGCGAGTAACACTCTCTTCCACCCAATCACAGCTCTGCTCTCTCAGTTGCCATTGTCTTATATACCTATGTATTTATTTCTCCTTATATGTTCAATATTTCTACTTGAAATTTGATACACAATAGTTTAGTATATATACTAACAACGCGTAAAAAGTACAGTACCGTAGGTTTATAAATAAGTCATATTCAAGCCTTCCAATACCTTCTGAACGTCAAACTCATTAAGGTTAAAGTACTAAATAAGCATAATTTTAGTCATTAAATGGTTGAACTCACAGCAGTTTGAGATGCAGACATCTCTGCAGTTGAGGTACAGCTGACAACTCATTGTGATGCAGATTGCTGAGAAAAAAACCATGAAGACGATGTGAAACCAAAATGTGAAGCATTTAATTAACTCTATTTTAAGTTAGTTTTTAGTGGAAAAATATTGTCTTGAAAGTGAAAAAAATCACTTAACTTTGAAAATAGGATTTATAATTTTCTTTTCTTCACTAAAAGAAAATAGATACGGTAATTGCATCATGTTATTTCAAATTAGTTATATGAATCGCAACTATATCAAAAGCTGCTTTGAAAATGAAGAATATTCAAGATGTGTGTATTTTACAATTATAAAAAGTAAAATAAATGATGATTACACACAACTATTTAATGAAATTGTAATAAATATTATGATACTAGATTGAAATACTAAGAAAAGAGTCACTCAACTAAATTGAAGACAAAATAGGGTAAAGATTCTATCTAACAATTTGATAATTTCCTTTGTCATTTCGGGTAAAGGACCTATCTACCACTTAGATTTTAGACCCTTTGCTCACTTATGTTAGATTGCTCCTTTACCCTATTTGGTCTTTGATTTCCCTACTCTATCGCAATGAACATCAAAGTGTACTCACAGACTCCTGAGCACAGGCACGTCAGTGCAGAGTCTGTCAGGTACCTTCCTGACAGCTGACCTGTCAATTCTCAGTGCCAGCAGAGAGTCACAGCCTGACAGGAGAGGGAAGGACTCCAGTCTCGTTATTTCCTGTAGGATGCTGGAACAAACACGGGATGGAAGTTAGTCACTTAAACAGTTGAAGGAACAGTTTAGGTTATTAACATAATCGTGAGAAATTAGATAAAAGTCTCATGGTTCAGAATTAGTTTGAAATAAAATCCCCTTTAATTACTTTCCAATTCGAAACGTAACTTTAATAATATTCAACACATTCTATTGAAAAAAAAAAATACTTTCAGAACTTGATCACTAAATAACCATTTATGGAATTATTCTCATCAAATACTTATTAGCTATTTTGAAAGAAAATATAGATAGAAATAAAAGAAAATATATTTTGAATATATGTTTCAATAAAATCTCGTAATTTGCTCCGCCTTGTCATAGAAATATTCTGACTGAAGCCCTCCACATAAATAAATATACAGGGTCATTCAAATGGAGATATCTGAGGGAAATCTTCAAATCTTTTGGCTCAAGAGAAAGCTTCTAACACAACAATAAAGATAGAGTCCTGAGACCCACAATATTGGCTTATAACTAATAAATTATACTTGATGGAGTGGCATGAAGAGTACCGATAAAAGGAAGGGGTGAAGGTACAGTGTACAGTGATAAGAAGTGAAGGTACAGTGTACAGTGATAAGAAGTGAAAGTACAGTGTACAGTGATAAGAAGTGAAGGTACAGTGTACAGTGACCAGAAGTGAAGGTACAGTGTACAGTGATCACAAGTGAAGGTACAGTGTACAGTGATAAGAAGTGAAGGTACAGTGTACAGTGATAAGAAGTGAAGGTACAGTGTACAGTGACCAGAAGTGAAGGTACAGTGTACAGTGATCACAAGTGAAGGTACAGTGTACAGTGATAAGAAGTGAAGGTACAGTGTACAGTGATAAGAAGTGAAGGTACAGTGTACAGTGACCAGAAGTGAAGGTACAGTGTACAGTGATCACAAGTGAAGGTACAGTGTACAGTGATAAGAAGTGAAGGTACAGTGTACAGTGATAAGAAGTGAAGGTACAGTGTACAGTGACCAGAAGTGAAGGTACAGTGTACAGTGATCACAAGTGAAGGTACAGTGTACAGTGATAAGAAGTGAAGGTACAGGTTACAGTGACCAGAAGTGAAGGTACAGTGTACAGTGATCACAAGTGAAGGTACAATGTACACATTGTACAGTGATAAGAAGTGAAGGTACAGGTTACAGTGATCACAAGTGAAGGTACAGTGTACAGTGATAAGAAGTGAAGGTACAGTGTACAGTGACCAGAAGTGAAGGTACAGTGTACAGTGATCACAAGTGAAGGTACAGTGTACAGTGATAAGAAGTGAAGGTACAGTGTACAGTGACCAGAAGTGAAGGTACAGTGTACAGTGATCACAAGTGAAGGTACAGTGTACAGTGACCAGAAGTGAAGGTAGAGTGTACAGTGATCACAAGTGAAGGTACAGTGTACAGTGATAAGAAGTGAAGGTACAGTGTACAGTGATAAGAAGTGAAGGTACAGTGTACAGTGACCAGAAGTGAAGGTACAGTGTACAGTGATCACAAGTGAAGGTACAGTGTACAGTGATCACAAGTGAAGGTACAGTGTACAGTGATAAGAAGTGAAGGTACAGTGTACAGTGACCAGAAGTGAAGGTACAGTGTACAGTGATCACAAGTGAAGGTACAGTGTACAGTGACCAGAAGTGAAGGTACAGTGTACAGTGATCACAAGTGAAGGTACAATGTACACATTGTACAGTGATAAGAAGTGAAGGTACAGGTTACAGTGATCACAAGTGAAGGTACAGTGTACAGTGATAAGAAGTGAAGGTACAGTGTACAGTGACCAGAAGTGAAGGTACAGTGTACAGTGATCACAAGTGAAGGTACAGTGTACAGTGATAAGAAGTGAAGGTACAGTGTACAGTGATCACAAGTGAAGGTACAGTGTACAGTGATCACAAGTGAAGGTACAGTGTACAGTGATCACAAGTGAAGGTACAGTGTACAGTGATCACAAGTGAAGGTACAGTGTACAGTGATCACAAATGAAGGTACAGTGTACAGTGATCATAAGTGAAGGGCTGAAGATACATACTATACATACTAGAGGTGAAAATAAATTAAATAGGTTATGTAGATGTAAAGAGGAGAAAAATAATGGATAAAATATGAATTATAAAAGCGATCAGAAATTAAATTAGTTGACTTCAACAAGTGGAACACACAAATGAAAGAGATGGTACCTACCTATCAGCATTAATATAATAAGTGAAATAAAAGCTTAGCTGTTACTTACATGCTAGTGAGCTGAGGCAGCTCTGTAAAGACAGTGGGATGTACATTACTGATGGGGTTGCCTTGCAAAGACACACTCTGTAGGTTCACCAGCCCTGACAGCACTCCTCTGTTCAAAGCTGTGATCATATTATTCGCCAGGTACCTGAGGAGAGAGAACTGTCAGAGAGAAGAGCTTTCTACTTAAACACGGCCATAAATACCGTTTATTAAAATAATGGAATTGTATAATTAATATTAACTTCTAAGGGACTATCTGCAATTATGAATTTTTGTTCACTATGAAAGTAGCAGTGATGTTTTAGCTATATGTTCCAAAATTATAAGGTAGGTACCTTTTTAATGATAATATAATGCTAGAGATTAATAAATGGTGTCTGTAAAAGGTTTTACAGTAGCTGTAGATCTCTTGGCAGACTTCTTCTTTTTGTCTGTACCTCCTCCTTCCACGTCAAAACTTCTTGAATTTCAAAAAGACCGACAAGATTTCCCCAAATCCATTTCTATTCCTTCAACACGAGAACATAATAATCTGGTGGATCATTGCACCAGTCAAATGTTCAATAATGAGCTTATGGTGAAATTTACTCCAACCTTGAAATCTGAGCTGGCGTTTCGACTGCTCAAGGACATGGTGGGTTTGCATAAGCTTGTATAATGTGGTACAAACACCTATTGCATATTGAAGGTTTTAAGGTAAATTTCCCCGCGGAAAATTCCACCGAATAATACTGAATTTCATTTAGATTAAATATAACATTACAAAAACTACACTTAACATTTTACTACTGAATCTAAGATAAAATTCGCGAGTAACTCCAATTTAAGATACTCTCTGAATTTACTGCTGATGGAAATTTACCTGGTGGATTTTACCGCATGGGAATTTTGATATGATGTTTGTTGTATGACCGTGTGGCCGCCACTTTGATTTCTCTGCGTGTATTACACTGTCTCTAGGACAACTGCCATGCAATATATTATAATTTTATTTTTGGTGAATTGTAATTCGCTTATAAACTTAGATTTTCATGGAATTAATTTGATGTAAAGTATATTATTATTTTAACCAAAAATTTTAGTATAAAAATGTTAATTGTATTGTCCGAAACTATGAATGAAGAAACATAGAAATTAATATTGAAGAAATACTAAATTTATTTCTATTTCACAATCATTTAACGCCTAAAATAATCAAATAGTTGGCAAAAAAGTTAAAATCTATAGATGCAAAACTTTCCTTTCAAATATTTCAGAAAACAAAGAATAGTACAAACACAAGCTTTACAGGTTAAAATTTTCAGTGAGAGTGGTTTTGTATCTTATTATTTAAGAGTTACTTTCACACAACACTGGGCATATATGAGTTAATTAAAATTTCGATTGGTTATTAGTATAAAAACAAATTTACTATAAAATATTTCAGAAATAATTATTCAGATAATTTGACACTTTTAAAATATTCATAAGACATGTCATGCATGGATTTTTGATCAGTGGGAGCTGAAACAAAGAAACGATAGAAGAAACCAATTCAAATTTCAAAGTGTTTTTTGTAAGACAATTTTTAACATAAAAATATGATAATTACTATTTCAGGTTCTTAGTTGCTTTTAACAAATAAAAAATGTTAATTAACCCAATGAAAAATTAGTATATAGTAAAATGTAAAATCACACTCACAATTTTTTTAACCTGTACAGCTTGTGTTTGTACTATTCTTTGTATTCTGAAATATTTAACAAGAAAGTTTTGCATTTATAGATTTTAACCTTTCTTTCAAAAATTTCAATGTTTATGGGTCTTGAATATGAAATAAAATGATTTAACAAAGAAATGAATTTAGTATACTTCAACTTTAAATTCTGAATCTACCGTCAAAGTAAATTTTTATACTTGTTCATGCAAAATTTCGGACTATACGATTAACATTGTTATTCCTATTTTATAGGTTAAAAAGTAATATACTTCAAATCATATTAATTCAATGAAAGGTTAGGTTTACAAGTGCATAACAATTCACTAAAAATAAAATTATAATATATTGCATGGCAGTTGTCCGCATGGCAGTTGTCTGCATGGCAGTTGTCTGCATGGCAGTTGTCTGCATGGCAGTTGTCTGCTTGGCAGTTGTCCGCATGGCAGTTGTCTGCATGGCAGTTGTCTGCATGGCAGTTGTCTGCATGGCAGTTGTCTGCATGGCAGTTGTCTGCATGGCAGTTGTCCGCATGGCAGTTGTCTGCATGGCAGTTGTCTGCATGGCAGTTTTCTGCATGGCAGTTGTCTGCATGGCAGTTGTCTGCATGGCAGTTGTCTGCATGGTAGTTGTCCGCAAGGCAGTTGTCCGCATTGGTGCGCATGGCAGTTGTCCGTACACCTATAACATCAGTCCTAGTATTTTCATACTTTGACTGCGTATGGTACTCTACCTCGTAGCTGATGAAGAATGATTACTTTTGTTTCTTTCGTTATATTTATACATTTAGGTTTTGAGAATATTTGCCTATGTGTTGCAGACATCAGTTTGACACTCTTGCATCAGACTCCAAGAGGTCCAAAACAACAAATGTAACTATCTCACGTGAGTAGCTAAATCAATGTTAACGCTACTTAATATCCTAACTCTATCAAGGATTGGTGGAAGACTACATTAAAACTTATCTCAATGAATTATAGCACATTTAACTAAATTTATATCAAGTTAATGGTTCATTGAATTAAGGTTCGACATCAGACCGATGGAGCTTCTAGATTCTCGATATAGCAATTGCTTATTATCCCTGGCTCTCTCTCTCTCGAGCTTTCTCATTCTAATCAGAGTCAATTAAGCCCTAACTACGGCTAACTAATGTAGAGCCCCTTAACTCGCTCTAATAGCTTTGTTTAGCTGGGAAGAGGAAGGCTGCGTGAAACTGCAGCCAAAGGCCCTCAAATTGACACTCCCAAGGAACTTAATTCTAACGGCAAGCAAAAGTGGCTCTCCAAGCTACAGAAAATTACACCTCGGATCAACTCTAAGAGTCGGTGGCAAGTCTAGCGTGAAGTTAGAACTGACATGAAAATAAAACCGGGATTTGGCTATGCTTATTTTGAGAGAAGTAACTTTCACGTCACGATATTAATATTCAATGTAATTGAATGGAAATTAAGAGTAGTCTTTTAACGATGACAGTATAAAAGATTGAAAGTTTTCCACTAACATTTCATTGAATAAAATAAGAGCTGAATATATTCAATTGGTGAACAAAATTGACAATGAAAAGTTTTAAATTGAAAAAATGTCAGTAAATAAATTACTGGAGATATTAATTTTATTGACTGTTAAACGAACAATTTTAGAGAAAATTATAAGAAGCGTTTTTTCCCATGATGGAATAGATAGAAAAATTGAAAATTATTATCCCATTTTAATACCATTAAAATGTTAACTGAAAAACTATATTTAGCTTGGGAAAATAGTTTTTAACTTCCATAGTAATATCGAAATTAGAAACTATTGAAGCTAATGATCAAAGTTTGCCTAAATCTCGTTAAAGGAAGTCCATCGTATAACATTTAGCTGGGAGGTGAAAATACTGTGCATTAAATAGCGCTAAATATTAGTGAAATAACCCTCTGGCAGATGGCGCTAAATAATAGTGAAATAACCCTCTGGCAGATGGCGCTAAATAAAGTGAAATAACCCTCTGGCAGATGGCGCTAAATAATAGTGAAATAACCCTCTGGCAGATGGCGCTAAATAATAGTGAAATAACCCTCTGGCAGATAGCGCTAAATAATAGTGAAATAACCCTCTGGCAGATAGCGCTAAATAATAGTGAAATAACCCTCTGGCAGATAGCGCTAAATAATAGTGAAATAACCCTCTGGCAGATGGCGCTAAATAATAGTGAAATAACCCTCTGGCAGATGGCGCTAAGCATCAATTAGAAGCTGTAAGGAGCCTGTCAATAGCACCACTGAAATAGAAGATGATTTCCCAAGTGAGACTGTTAGTCGAGAAGCTGCTCTGTGAATGTGTCTGCCATATTGACTAATGGGACAAAATGATAGTCAGAATGACTAATGGAAGACAATGATAGTCAGAATGACTAATGAAAGAAGTGGTAGTCACTCGATTGGGAAACATGATCCAAAATTCAATTGTTTATCGAATTTGAATTTACGCTGGAGATGAAATTGCCTCGATGAAACACTGACGAATTTGAATAATGCAGCACTTACTCGCTGTGAACATTTCATGGGAGAACATTGTAGCACATCTTTTGATGAGAAAATTATCCGCCGTCCAAGAAAATGATACCTCCAAGATAATAGAAACGTCACAAGATATTCTATCATCTATTTATAGATAGTGTTATGTTCTTCATTAATAGATGTGCCCTCAGAATAATAAATGCTGAAGTAGAAGTCGCCTTATTTGCTGAATATTGAGAAGGGAGTGGCATTTCTTGGCCCTCGAACTGTTACAATCTATTTATGGATTCTATATTTTCATTTTCAGCATTTCCGAACGATAGTTGCAGTTTATTCAGTTTTAGTTTCTGTATGCTATTCACCTAGGAACTGTTATATTTATATGTTGAGTACTCAGGCTTCATTACCTTCGTAAAAATGTTGAAGCTTAGGTTTTGATCGGCCAATATCAATCTTATTATAATTTGTTTACAGAATTTTGTTATTCGCATAATTGAAAAGTATCAAACCAAATTTCTTGAAATTTTGCGGGACGATTGGTCAATATTCAGGAACCATTTGATTGAGAGTTGGGGAGCGATAGGGTCCGATGTCAAAATCACGAAAAGTCAAAATCAATTAAGGCGGAGACGAAGGTATGCACTTTACGAGTGCCCGTTCAAGTTTGCTATTCAAACTTCATTTTGCTCTTCTATCCGTGAGTGCATTCACCAGTTTTTGCACTCTTTTTCGTACGTTCATTTGTAATTGACTGTAATCACTGAGTAGCTCTTCTGAATATATGATCAATGAGGTTCAGTCGGGAGTTGGATTATGACGTCAAAATGCACAATGTGTGAGGTTTTGTACTGGCCCACGTAGAGTCAAATCAAATTCAGACCGGAGTAACTCTCCTTTTGGAATCGAAGTTGCTACCATGGCACTTTCAGTGAAAGAACATTTAGAGGGTTCACCATGGAATTATTAAGTCTTAATGGACTCAAACCTGAATTCAGAACAACATTCTAACTTTCATTGATAATGATATTCGAGTCAAAAAAAAAACCCAGACCTTAATCTCTTGGACTTTTCCGTATCTATTTAATTATGAAGACAAGAGTCTCAGCTGTTGTTGTGGAATTGCTTCTCATTCCACAACAACAGACACATACAGTTTGCAATTATTTTCTGTACTTCGAGTAACCTTTAGAAAATATAGTTAATTTAATTAGACGGTTATAGGAAAACATTCACACTCACTAATCATTTTAAAAGGTGTGCAATGGGAGTACCCAAATTATTCAACTTAAATCAAAGCGCTCACCGTTGGATATCGTTTATTACCCATTATAATGTCAATGTCTAATAACTGTTACTTACAGGTTTTCTATGGAAGGACAGAGTAGTACAGCGTGAGGGACACTAGTCAACTGGTTGTTCTTCAGGTCCCTGTGATTGAAGAGAACAAAACATTGTTAGTGCAGTAATTGTTACTGCAGTAATTGTTATTGCAGTAATTGTTATTAGAGTACCGTTAAGACATTGTTATTATATTACAGTTGAACAATTGTAACTAATTACTTATACCCATAATATGGAATTGGTAGAATTAAGACTCTATAATGTAAGAAGTTCTTCAATTTTAATATTTCAGTTAATCAGAGTAAGTGTTTTTGAGGGGAAATGTTTTCCTTCATTAACTCTAATTAGTAAAGAAAAGAACTGAAGAGAAAAGAACGGAAGAGGAGTAACATTTTACCAACTGATGTGATTTGTAAAAGTACATTGGAATTGACCAACACAAATGCGACATTACAAAATTAAAAAATACGAACGAAAGATCTAAGTATAAGTAAGTTCAAGAACAAAAATTATTATCCACAATTTCTTTTGAAATATGGTTTTTAGTTTTATATGGTATTTTCAATATTATCTATACATGAAAAGTTTGATAAATATGAACTTGATAGATATGAAAATTAAAGTTGGAATACGATTGCAAATAATTCTATTTAATGTTTACTTACTTTCTTAAAATCATCAAATTATTATGCGTGATTTTTACTGATATCGGTTTGTAACAATTATAACTATCATCCTCACTGGTTGGTTGATTCGCACTTTTTATTCTTATTGATTTCAATTAAGAAATACTGTTTATTTAATTGAATTTATAATATAGAGAATTTAATATGATCTATTTGATCTATCAAAAAATCTACCCTAATGCCTTATAAATAAATAATTAAAATACTAATGTCTAACTTTATTTTATTTTACCATAGAAATATTAATTTTGTCATTCTATTTGTTTCAGTGTTTTTTTCTCACAGTATTTGTAGAGAGGGCAGAGCAGCGAAAGACTGGGGGTGGATGGTGATGATGCGGTTACTGCCCAGCAACCTGTGGGAAGCAGAAACAACTTAGTGTGCTAATAAAATAGCGTGGTAATTAGTAATAGAAAATTAGTAAAGGAAGAAAAAATCATGAAAAAAAAGAAAATAAGAATGATTACATTCTTTGATTACATCCCCCACCAACACTTCTCCCACCTTAAAATCCTCCGCTTTCACCTTCCCCCACCTACGCTTCCCCACCTTCACCTCCAAACAACTCACTAATATATATAGTAAGTTCACTAACACACACTATCGTATTTTTATATAGATATGAGATATAAATTACTGATCCTTTTCTTTAATTATTTTCTATTTTGTTACATTAATAGAAACTGTTTGGTCTAATGTTGTTATTTTAATTTTTTTAGTCAGTGTGTAACTACACATATAACAGCTATAGCTGTGTAATTTAATACATATCCATTATAGCCATTAGAACTATTAGAGCAATCATTAGAAGGTTCGGAATCTATTAATGTCAACTATTTGAATTTATTATCTACTGAAATCATTTATGAAAAATGAATCACAAGGTAAATGAACATAAATAAAATTAGAAAATTACATCATTATATTATTTCACCTGTATAAATAGCACTAATTTGCATTATAATTATTGTGTTTCACTTATTGTTATTAAAAAAATATTTATTTTGAACTATATACAGA
The DNA here is from genome assembly GCA_947561585.1 of Caprella mutica. NCBI lineage: Eukaryota > Metazoa > Arthropoda > Malacostraca > Amphipoda > Caprellidae > Caprella > Caprella mutica. The sequence continues at coordinate 76,984 of CANNZV010001699.1, forward strand.
TTATATTGATGAAAAAAAATCATTTTTTACATTGTCATATATTTTAAACGGTACTCCAAATTCATGACCGGTGCCATTCCATTTTAATTACTATAATATAATTAATTTGTGCTATTACCTATTATGGTTTCTAGAATTGTATCCATAGTTTTATGGTGACAATTAAGACAGTTCTGACACTTCTAAATCATTTAAATTAACAATTCAGAAAGTTATGATTTTTCTGCAATTTAAAATAAATAATGAACATCATTCAATTAAATAAAATTTTAATTTTTGACTATATCGTTAACGATAAAAAGAAATTAAATACTAGGTAGTGGAAGTAGAAGAAGAAAGGAAAGTAGCTTCATGAACAAAGTCACCTACCATCGTGGGTGAAAATGCTCATGGATGTAAAAAAAAAAAAAAGCTCGGCGAATGCAGTCACTTACCAATGAATGTGACGAAAAAGGACACCAGAAACTGTGGCTGCATGCACTCATGGATGGAAGAGGAAAATGAAGTGGTGATAGTAAATGAGACCTAAAGCCTACCTAAAACAAAATCTAAGATATCATTGTTTAAGAGCATAACTCTAGTGCTATCCTCTAATCCTGTGAGTAGCGTTACAAAATGATAAACATGGTGGAAATGAAAATAGACTGTGCATAATCCAAATTACAACAGTTTGGAGCCAAAGGTACGCCATATCCCCCTTCACACAATAACAAAAGGATGGTGTAAATTTTTTAAACAAAACATCATAACTAAAAAAACATTAACAATATAAACTGCGTCCATCGCTTTATTGCAGATCACTATTTTGTGAATAATTTCAATAATATTGATCGCACAGTATTGAAACTTTGGTCACTGGAAGATTGCTTCTATGTTAGTATCTTGCTGAAATATTTTTTGAATCCATGAGAAAATTGGAGAGTTATGAACGTTTATGTATTTTGAAGGCATTTTAACTGTCCATCGCTTTATTGCAGCTCTGTGAAAAGGCCAAAAAATGGGTGATTAACTTCTACCGAGAGGGTAAAAATTGTAACAGGTCCTGCAGAAGGGATGACTCTTCTATATTTAGCTAATGAATTTGGGAGGGATAAGATAAACATAGTTTCTATTGTGGAAAATCCCGACACCAACCCAAGGAGAGATGAGGGTACGAGGAGAAGCTTTTTCCCCTCGAAATATGCAAAAACTACCCAGGCAGGTTATAAGGCAGCCAAATAACACTAGTGCCTCAATTTTCGACAAGGCTGTCATTGGTTATTCGTCCAAACAGTGTCTTAAATGAGACGACAAGGAACTTGGAGCCCATTTCCAGGCCTCCTATGGACAAGACCCAAAATGAAAAAGGCATTAGATGTACACAGAATTACATGAAAACAAACTTCCTACTTGTTCTTTTAACAGATGAGGAAAGAGCCACACTTGATTGTCTGGATGGATGGGTTAAAGTTTGGATCCTACTGGAGAGCTGTTTATCCACACTGGTTTCGTCGTCAACAAGGAGGCTGTGGCTTTATGTTTTAAGCGGGCATCATTGTTAAAACGTTAATTGGCCCTCTCCGAGTACCAGAGGGTGTAAACCTAACAATACAATCCTACATTGCCTCTTTTGTTGAGTACTTGTTCCCTTGGCCTAATAGTTTGCAATTACCTCGTTGGCAAAAGATGATTTTCTTGTATTACTTCGAAAAATCTCATGCTTGAAGGGTTACAACTTTTTTCCTCACATCTCTGGGCATCAAGTGAGAGACTTACATGACTTGATTGCCCAGTTCTCTGGTCTTAAGCCCCATTGAACATTTCTGACCGTTTCATTTGAGACATTACATCAGGACTGTTTTGACGTAAAACCAATGACAGCCATGTCGAAAATGGAGGCACTAGTATCATTTAGCTGCCTTATGACCTGCCTGCGTATTTTTCGCATATTTCGAGGGGAAATTCTTTTTCTCTTACCCTCATCTCTCCTTGGGTTTGTGTCGGGATTTTCCACAAAATAAACTATTGTTCTCTTATCCCTTCCAAGTTATAAGGCTAAATATAGAAGAGTCCTCCCTTCTGCAGGACCTGCTACAATTTTTACCCTCTCGGTAGAAGTTAATCGCCCATTTTTTGGCTTTTTCACAGAGCTGCAATAAAGCGATGGACAGTTAAAATGCCTTCAAAATACATAAACGTTCATAACTTTCCAATTTTCTCATGGATTCAAAAATTTTTTCAGCAAGATACTAACATAGAAGCAATCTTCCAGTGACCAAAGTTTCACTACTGTGCGATCAATATTATTGAAATTATTCACAAAATAGTGATCTGCAATAAAGCGATGGACGCAGTTTACATGATCGTCAAGGTTTTCATCTAAAATTTGAGAAACTGATTTCATTTTAATAAACACACGATATGGTAAATGGGAATGATGATCGTAGTCAGCAGCGATTGCTGAAATAGCCTGATTTGCTTGCAAAAAAATAAAAATTCTTGGGGCCCAACTGTCCTGTGCTCAATTATCTTGGGGTCCGATTGTCTTGTTCCCAATTGCCATGCGTGACCCAATTGTCATGGACACATTTGTCGGCGGGCCCAGTTGTCAGTCCACTCATTGACACAAGCCTTTGGTGAATCTCAGGACTGTACATACAAGACAGGCCATGCAGTCTGCAGTCCTCTGACAATTAATCATCTCGCTACCATAGCAGCAAGAATGAGCTTCACAAAATCTTGCACCTAATCTGAGAGCAATGGCTACCATTAGGACATGTGGATCAAGATGTGTACCTAATGACAGTTTAGGAATCGCATTCAACCTCACTCCCCGTTAAAGCAACGCCGTATACACTTGGTCTCCGCTTATGTTCCCTCACCGCTACGAAGGTTTTGAGCAGCACAAAATATTGCGAGCGTCGAGGAGCGGTGCTTCCCTCTCTGCAAAGTTCACCACCGCCCAAAGAACGCCCAGCCAAAGTTTGGCACCATTAGACGCAAGTTCGTGGACGCTTTGTTCCGCTAGGCCAATGCAGAAAGCCTGAACGATTCTTCGCCAGTTTTGCCCGGGCGGTGATTAAACGTCGCACCAGTTTTGGCGGAGCGTTTTTTTTTACGAGTTTTTGTGTCGAAATCGAAAAGATGGGCGGTGCCATAGCTGTTCACCGCTGAAGCCGGCGTTGGTATAGAGTTGGCTTAACGATAGCAAGAGGTAGGGAGTGGTGGTTTGGCGGTATGGAGCTGTGCGACCTCCATACCAACGTCAAACCAAAGTTCATCACCGTAATGAATCACTGCTTCAACGCCTGAAACCGTTTCAGCAAACTCGTGTCTGAGATTCAAACGCTTTCAACAGCCCCATCAAATACCACTCCTCACCGCTCGTAATATCTTGTGCAGTTTAAAACTTTCGGAGCGGAAGGAGTGAACATAAGCGGTGGTCGAGCGTATACGGCATTGCCTGAACGGGAGCCAACTTCTGGTGAGCGATTTTTTGTCCCCGCTCCATGAACACCCCAAGAACACTGGGCCTTCAAAGGATGAACCTCATCTATCGATTTATATCAAAAATCAATCAAAATTTCTAATAGATTTCACAACTCAGTTTCGTAGTGAAAAGCAGTATACCGCTATACAAACTTTAAACCCCGCTGAGTCAAAACCCACACTCGTAAAACACCGCTCTATCAACGCTCGCGTTACCTTGATTGGTTTTTCATTTTGTGCGCGGTAACTAGCGTTGTCGAAATTCGGTTTATTCTCCCTCCGTTCAAGGAACGCTCAAACAAAGTTCGGGTGGTGTGACCTAGGCTTAAAGTTGTGCTCATGCAAATCTGATCAGTTCTAGCTGATCAGTTGAATGAATGAGCCTGGGGTGTATTCCATTCATTTTGAATAGAATCATGGTCATGGAGTGGTATCGGGAAACCAGCCTGTAATCCTCGCTTTCATGTCCCAACTGTATCTGTAGGTTCCCTGGTATCGGTTACAATAATATTAGAAAGAATAGAGACAACCAAATCTCTCACAAAATATACTAAACATACATAACAGGTATGGCAATGCCCCATCTCTGAACCCATGAATAAGCAGACATCTGTACATTTGTCACACTGGCAACAGCAGATCCAACTGATTCATCAAAGCAGCCTGGCTAAACTTCATGTTCGTAAGATGGAAAAGCCTGCAGAACATATTGCAGCTTCGGAATGATGAAATCTATTTTAACAAAACGATGACTTGGTGGCTATCATAAGCTCCAAATCTTTTTCTTCCCTGAAATCTCTGCAGCAATATCAATGTCAGTGGTTTTTTGCAATTTTTACCGTTTATTTTTTTTTTACTTTAGTTCGCTAGAAAACAGTCTAAAGAAAACGTCGTACAGAAAATTTCAGTTCGCTGTGGCAATTTGAAGTGGGTCAAGGGTTCAAATAATGTAGGGGGGGGGGAGGGAATTTGTATTTTTATGCTTTGTTGGGTGGAACGATTGATGGAACGATTGTTGTTGTAGAACCAGTGTATTAGATTTTGGTAGAAAACGGATCAGCTGCGGCGAAGGTATGCGCTCTACCGAGTGCATGTAATCCAGTTTATAATAAAATGAAAATGTACCATAGAGCGACTTTAGGAATCTTTCCATTTCTTACATTACACTAAAGCTCTAAATCAGACATGAATAAATTACTACATCTGTCAACATATTTAACCAATCATATATACACATAAAAGGGAAGAATCAACATCTTATAGTGCTGGTAAAGGCACAGTATACAGAGTAGGGAAGAATCAACATCTTATAGAGCAGGTAAAGGCACAGTATACAGAGTAGGGAAGAATCAACATCTTATAGGGCTGGTAAAGGCACAGTATTCGGAGTAGGGAAGAATCAACATCTTATAGGGCTGGTAAAGGCACAGTATTCGGAGTAGGGAAGAATCAACATCTTATAGGGCTGGTAAAGGCACAGTATTCGGAGTAGGGAAGAATCAACATCTTATAGTGCTGGTAAAGGCACAGTATACAGAGTAGGGAAGAATCCACATCTTATAGTGCTGGTAAAGGCACAGTATACAGAGTAGGGAAGAATCAACATCTTATAGGGCAGGTAAAGGTACAGTATACAGAGTAGGGAAGAATCAACATCTTATAGGGCTGGTAAAGGCACAGTATTCGGAGTAGGGAAGAATCAACATCTTATAGGGCTGGTAAAGGCACAGTATTCGGAGTAGGGAAGAATCAACATCTTATAGGGCTGGTAAAGGCACAGTATTCGGAGTAGGGAAGAATCAACATCTTATAGGGCTGGTAAAGGCACAGTATACAGAGTAGGGAAGAATCAACATCTTATAGGGCAGGTAAAGGCACAGTATACAGAGTAGGGAAGAATCAACATCTTATAGGGCTGGTAAAGGCACAGTATTCGGAGTAGGGAAGAATCAACATCTTATAGGGCTGGTAAAGGCACAGTATTCGGAGTAGGGAAGAATCAACATCTTATAGGGCTGGTAAAGGCACAGTATACAGAGTAGGGAAGAATCCACATCTTATAGTGCTGGTAAAGGCACAGTATACAGAGTAGGGAAGAATCAACATCTTATAGGGCAGGTAAAGGCACAGTATACAGAGTAGGGAAGAATCAACATCTTATAGGGCTGGTAAAGGCACAGTATTCGGAGTAGGGAAGAATCAACATCTTATAGGGCTGGTAAAGGCACAGTATTCGGAGTAGGGAAGAATCAACATCTTATAGGGCTGGTAAAGGCACAGTATTCGGAGTAGGGAAGAATCAACATCTTATAGGGCTGGTAAAGGCACAGTATACAGAGTAGGGAAGAATCAACATCTTATAGGGCAGGTAAAGGCACAGTATACAGAGTAGGGAAGAATCAACATCTTATAGGGCTGGTAAAGGCACAGTATTCGGAGTAGGGAAGAATCAACATCTTATAGGGCTGGTAAAGGCACAGTATTCGGAGTAGGGAAGAATCAACATCTTATAGTGCTGGTAAAGGCACAGTATACAGAGTAGGGAAGAATCAACATCAATTAAAGGCGTTTCAATCAGAAGTCAATCAGTGCCGTTACAGTTATTATGCAACATTCCAATAAAACAATTCTCAATTAGAATCCCCTTCATTTTGATTGTCTCTATTTTGAAGGTTGCCTTTTGATTCTGTATCTGTGATGGAGCTCTTTTATAACTAATTAATTGAAATAAATCTCCTGAAATTGCTCTTTGATGTCACTAATTGACTTCTTGGAAATAATTACCATAAGATGTTGTTGTAACTCCCTTTAGTGTGCTATAAACCCTGTATCCAAAATCTCTTAATTAAATAAGTTAGTCGTAAGTTGGAAGCACGTATGTACAGTCTGATACACAACACACCAATCCATCATGTCAAAGTTATAATCAGTTCCCGATAGAGTTCACACTACCTGAACATTGAGGTAATTATTTTTCTAACTTTTTCATCTCCACAATTTCAGTGGTTTTTAGTTATTCGAAACGCGACAACTACTTTATTGGACAAGGTAGCTCTGCAAGCCCTATATTGGATTCAGTGGACTTTAATATTTCAGAGTTAAAGCTCATTTTGCTGTAGCTTCTGTAGGCTAAATATAGACCCAAATGGAACACCATATAGAAATGGAGGCAATCTATGGAGGCGATGGAGTAAAATATGGAGGCAATGGAGCAATATATGGAAGCGATGGAGTAAAATATGGAGGCAATGGAGTAATAAATGGAGACGATATATACTATGTATTATAATTTAACACCATAATTCTTTCCAGAAAGGCATTTTTCTCATGCCACGTTTAAAAAAATCGGCATAAAAAACGCCCAATTTTAACAGACATACGATACACGTATGTGTATCCAGACGTAGAAATTAATGCCTGATGCCCAGCATCTGGCTTCTAAAAACGCACTATAAATTTCATGCCGAATGTTTAGCTTCCCATGTGTTTAATGTTGTAGACTTTCACATTAGGCATGTTGTCATAGGTATCTACAGTAAATAGAAATCTACAGAAGTAGATTATAATGCTAAGTGGAAATGAGAAGAGAGAGAGAGAGAGAGAGGTAATCACGTGAATGATTCATTTAAATCATTCATTTAAATTGCTATTGTTCATCTATGTACAATATTAATTATCTGTCTAATAAACCCAGATGTTATTTTGAAATATTACTAATTATTATGAAATTATATGTATATTGATTGAAATACTTTAATCGTTGTGAATTGAAAATGCAACAATATACATTTAATTTAATTATAAACAATGCATTACTTATACACAATTCATTTATATTATTAGAAACAAAACAACAATGGCATAGCTGCCAGGAGCCAAGCATGAAATAAACGAAAGGTATGTGCGCTTTTTCAAGCTTCATTTTTTGCCGAGGCATGAGAAAAACGCCCATCGAAAAAGGGCCTCCAGTTGTTAAAGTGACAACATGATTTAGCTAACGGTAAGATATTAATTTTACCATTAGGAGTGGGGGTGGCAATCAAACTATGTTAAAATAAGTAATTGAATTTACGTTTCCATCTAACTGGTAAAAAAATGGACAAATAATATGAAAGTTAACAGATCAGTAGCTTACATTATATATGCATCTTCATCCATCTCAGTAGTTATGATATTCACAAGCTAAACATTTACATTCATTGTTTTATGCAGAGCAAGGAAAAGAAGGCGTCAATGCTTTCAAGCTATTTGTAATTAAATTCAAAGGGATTGGAAATAAAAACAAATATATTCTCAGTGTTCAATCTCACTTCATTATATATGTAATTAAACAAAGATTATCTATATATCGACGTCGATCCAAGAAACAAAGTGCAATAGGTATGAGTTGACGTATTTTGAATAATAATTAATGTGTTACATTACTCATGCAATAAAATATCTATAATTACTAGTTGAGTTTGATGGTTATAAATATTAATTATTTATGGTTTTGTTCAATTATTTAACACATATATTGACATAATTCCATGTAACAGTTTCCTTTAACTGACCATTCAGTTACTAAAGAAATAAATTACTAAATTATTTGAAATGGCTTTCTTTTATATCATAAACCTTAGTACGGATTTCTCGTAAAATAGCTTACTGCGGCAATTATCCACGAGGTTCACATCTCAAAATTGCCTCTAAAACAACTAAAACTCACATGAAGCTCAAGTATTCCCATCCAAAAGAGCCATTATTAATATTGCGTCCTGGTAAACTGGCAATTTTATCGTTGAGGGGTGTTTTCGGAGGAGGAACGTAAAGGGAGCAGGTGAAGTAAGTGATGTGATGGAGCAAAAAAGGAGAATATTATGCTCCTAAATCGTGAAAAAAGAAGTCAAGAATAAGGAGGCAAAAATGGTACACTGGCCAAAAAATAATGATGATTTAGACTCAGTATCCCGTGTAATATTCAAGATTTATGCTCAGTAGTGCTCAAATTGGAGAATTTATATGAAGAGTTAATAAAGTTAATGGGAGATAATTTCATTATTGTTTTTTTAGAATGAAAATATCTTGAATCAAGAGGTTGGAGATCAAATCTCCACTCCAGCAATGAACTAAAGTGAGTTTGTTTTCGAATCTGCGTGAAGAATTTCAATCAAATATTCGAAACATCGATGTATCACAAAGTCTAAAATTGACTGAGGCGAAATATTCAATAGAACAATTAACAACAAATACAGGCTTTGCAATAGTTAATGAAATAAACAGAAATAGAACATTTTCATATTTCTTGAGCATAATAAGTATATGAAACAAAAGATAATTAAAAGTGTCTTGATAATGAAATTGTTTGAATCTGTGAGAAAACGAAATAGTGCGTAAAAATATTCTATTTATAAAAATATTTAATATGATATAATAAATTTAAATTATTCTTTCTTCTATCTACGTTAGCCTGTTGTTTGGAAATTAATAGTACAGATATTATTTATGTTATTATATGTAGCTATTCTAAAATCTAAAAACCTAATTTATGAATTTATTTGTACAATACCTAACCCATTCATTATTAGAGACCACAAAAGCCTACAAAATACAATAAATTAATATTAACTACGATAATATATTCACAAATAAGAATAAGAAACACTGTTCTTCTTTACTCCACAGTGTTAAGACAATATTACAAGCTAAATATAGAACAATGTCCTGAAAGCGTTTACATTTTCCCAAAATATGCACTCCACGTCAAATTTTGGCTGATGTTGCCAGCGAGTGATGTATTACTACTCGGTAACTGAGTTACGACCAGAAAATACCCAGTCAATATTTTGCCAATATGTCAGTGTTCTTTTACCACAAAAAGTAGAGGGGACTGCAAGTATTTCTTCGTATGAGATGTTATTTACAGCTTCTGAAGTATTAAAGTCGAAACATTGGGAGTAGAGCAGTTTCAAATGCTAAGATTTGAAGCTAAAAAGGTAAAGAAGAATCGGATTTTTATTGTTTAAATTATTGTAGGGATGTACCATCGTATTGTTCCATATTTTAAACTTAAATATCGATTAAATATGAAAAACTCGATTCAATTTTTTTAATTGTTTTTTTTATGTAATTTTTCCATGTAAAATTATCAATAAATAATTAAACATAAAAAGACATAAAATTAAACATAAAAGGAGAAGACACGTACGGTTGAGGCCCACTGTATCGTCTTGACTGCTATCAGATAAGAGATAGAACGAGAGAGGATTGTATAAAGGTCACGGACGAACGATTTTGGTGAAAACGAGCCTCGCCAAGATCTTAAACAGAGTCTAAGATATTTCTTACTTCAAAAGAAAGTTTACACTAGAACGTATGAAGGGTAGGGCTGTTACCAGACTTCACGATATGAATTATAGAAGCAAGCATCCAAAGCTAGTTAACACCAGATGGTATCCTTTACAGTATACAGGTGAACTGGGCTGAACTTCATGCAACTGAACTCGAAAAATGGGAAATAGACTGATTAGACAAGTTAGTCCAACAGAAAGTTTGACTGTTGCCTGTGAAGGAATAGAATTGAAATAAGGTGAAAGAGTAGCCTCGTGAGTTGGGGTCCCACTCACTTGGCGGGAAAGTAAATACCGAAGCATGCAGCTTCCGTAGTTTAGAAGGTTCAATCCGATGGCCAGGCGTCCCAAAAGTTACTCTCCCATTGTCTGGGTGATTCTTCGTTAATGGATTCTTAAATCCCGAATCCTCTACGTTGTGTCAGACATTTGAATAATATTTTCAAAATTCAATGTTCGTGTAAACTTTTTGACAATTTTAAAATATGTGAATCATATAATATGTGAATCATTGAACTATAGTTCTTATAGTTCTATAGTTATCGATGTCTGAATCATTCGAATCACATTTTCCCCCAAAAAAACTTCGGTCGTCCTGGGTTCATATTATAGATATGTTACAACCTAAAATGCAAGTACAACTTTACTTTGGGTTTACTTAAGAGTCCAATAATTCAGAGTCGATGGTTTGTTTTGGAGTGTAACTTCTTACACAACAAAGGAGGCTTTTGGGAGAAGTTCATCCATTTGTTCAAAACTTTCACCGCCCATTTTATGAAGTCAAGTTATGAACAATACTTCCAAGGCGTCATGAGCTAAATCTGTACTTAGGACTTAGAACTTTGGAATGTGTGCAGTCTCTTGTACAGGTTTATATCAGATACGAATAAACATGTTGAACTGTATCGAAATAAATATAAGATATTTAATATTTTCCAGACGTAACTAGAACCATTTAAAATATAATCTTAACTCCCTATCGCTTCATAACAAATACATAATAAATTTCATATTGAATCAAAAAATGAAAAAGAATTCCAGTTATTTATTTACCCGAAAACTGTATCTTAAAAACGGGTTTATATCTATATCAAAATATTATTTAATTATACTTTCATCTGATTTAGTGTTATTTTTAATTTGTTTTAAATATTTTCAATAAATTTTTATTCCATATCATTCCAATTAAATGGTCGATTATTATAAATAGGTATTATGGGTCATTTTAATAGGTATATATTACAAGTCATTTTAATAGGTATTATAGGTCATTTTAATGGTGGCCGGAGATTTTGGTTTCGGAAATTTCGGTCTCAGAATTATAACTGGCCTCTCAACATAAATGACCGTTATGCAATTTGTTGTAACTGCTAATTTGTTGTACTGCACACTTCATGATTGTTTAATGACCTGCAGGGGCGCTCGGTGAGCAGCACGCCCCCCTTTACATCTAATTCACAAGTTAAATTTATACCTGAGACCAAATATTCCGAGGCGAAACTACCGTTCAAATTTCGTGTTAAATAAATATCTAAAAATGTCAAAATAACTAATGTTACGTATCATTTTACAGCAGTTAATGATGATATCCTATTTTTATAAATAAACTACACATTTCAGTACTCATAATTTCAACTTTATCTATTATTGTTCTTTAATAACACCATTATGAACTGAGACCGAGTTTTACGAGACCGAAAATTCATAGAACCTACATTGATAGGTATTATAGGTCCTTTTAATAGGTATTATAGGTCATTTTAATAGGTATTACAGGTCCTTTTAATAAGTATTACAGGTCATTTTAATAGGTATTACAGGTCATTTTAATAGGTATTACAGGTCCTTTTATTAGGTATTACAGGTCCTTTTAATAGGTATTATAGGTCCCTTTAATAGGTATTATAGGCCCTTTTAATAGGTATTATAGGTCTTTTTAATAGGTATTATAGGTCCCTTTAATAGGTATTATAGGTCCTTTTAATAGGTATTATAGGTCATTTTAATAGGTATTACAGGTCCTTTTAATAGGTATTACAGGTCATTTTAATAGGTATTACAGGTCCTTTTAATAGGTATTACAGGTCCTTTTAATAGGTATTATAGGTCCCTTTAATAGGTATTATAGGCCCTTTTAATAGGTATTATAGGTCCCTTTAATAGGTATTATAGGCCCTTTTAATAGGTATTATAGGTCCTTTTCATAGGTATTATAGGTCCCTTTAATAGGTATTACAGGTCCTTTTAATAGGTATTACAGGTCATTTTAATAGGTATTACAGGTCATTTTAATAGGTATTACAGGCCCTTTTAATAGGTATTATAGGTCCTTTTAATAGGTATTATAGGTCCCTTTAATAGGTATTATAGGCCCTTTTAATAGGTATTATAGGTCCTTTTAATAGGTATTATAGGTCATTTTAATAGGTATTATAGGTCATTTTAATAGGTATTACAGGTCATTTTAATAGGTATTACAGGTCATTTTAATAGGTATTACAGGTCATTTTAATAGGTATTACAGGTACTTTTAATAGGTATTACAGGTCATTTTAATAGGTATTTTAGGTATTACATGTCATTTTAATAGGTTTTACAGATCATCTTTTTGAAGGATTTCTATATCTCTAACTCCAAATTTCTACCAGAGTAAATTGGTGATGGTGTTTATTTAAAATGCCTTAAATAAGAGCTTCAAATAAGTAATTTATTTTTGTGGTAATAACTTAGTTAAATAATGCAGAGCTGTTGCAAGTCACTTGCCTAGCATAATTGACACAAGCTTCTAATACTGGTGATGTTAATGGAGAACTAGCTTTGCTGGGGGGAATATATTGAGTAAACATTGTGCAGTGAAATATACGAATTAATTGATTAATTAGTTCTCTGCTCTAAATATTTTATTCTATTGTTTTTAATGGATAAATAGTGTCTGTTTAATTTAACTATTATTGAACTTTATTTAAAAATATTTCATGAAAACAGAGAAAATTCAATTTATTTTCAGATAAAAAATAATACAATTTTCGTTTATTTGCATTAGTTGAAGAATAGGAAATAGTTTGTAATTTTATAATTGAAAAAGTATGAAAAATCGCACTGTCCATCCTCTGATTGATATTCCAAACGATAATATTATAGAAATAGATATCCTTAACGATAAAATACGATATTTATCAGATGTTAAGTTATCAATAATAGAATTTAAAAATATTTTTACTGACGTATATTAAATCTAATTAGTGTATAAAAATATCGACAGAAACAGTTCACAAATTTGAGTTTAAAAATATGTTAAAGAATAAGATTAAATGTAATGTTATAGACAAATAAAAAGTCAAATTATTAGAATGTTGTTAAGAAGATTAATTTAATTTCTAGAGAGAAATTATATTAACATTTTCATGCAATCATTTTAAATACAAAGAACACTTCAGGAATCAATTGCGAATTATTATCAACACTTTAATTATCAAACACTAGATTGGACTTTTCTCCTTTTTAAACATTTGTATCTTATAAAATGTTATTGGTAGGTACTTGAATTTTTTTGATGTTTAAGATAATGAAACAGTGTTTCAATATTCTAAACATCAAAAGTATCTACCAATTCAATTTATAAGATAAAAATATTTGGAAAGTAGAAACAGTCAAATTGACTTCTTGGTAGTGTTTAAAATACGTTACTTTATTTGTTATTCTAACAACCATTATATAAATTGCATTCCTGTTCTCTATCATTTATCTCTGGTTTGCTAGTGCTAGTACTCACAGCGTCTCTAAGCTTGGCAAGCTGGATAGATCTGAGTCTTGAATGGAACCCAGTCGGTTGTGAGCCAAATTCCTGGAACAGAGCAACGGAACTTATCAAGGAGCAACTCCGACAACATTTCTAGAGTTTCTACTTACCAAAATGTGATGCATGGAACATAGAGATAAATACTGCATAAGGGGAACATAACAGTACTCGGTGAGTGGGGTTAGTTCACTAACTTATGCTAACATGCACCTACTTTCCGAGTACTGTGATGCTTCTCTATGATGAATTATGTTACAAGAAATATAGGACATTTTTCTGAGAATTAGGAAGGTTGTTTTCAAGAAATATTTGGTTTGCATTCATATTTGTTTCTCAGAAATGTTATGAAAAAGATTTTGCATAAGAAAACTTGTAAGTAACAATGATTTAATAATGTGAAATAATTATAACAATCACTACTCGTTAAAATGTAGCAAAGTTAAATGTAAATATATTTAATACAATGAATCGAAATCAAACTCTGGAAGAAAACTCTGAAGAAGTTCCAAGGAAAGAAACTCAATTGACTATTTTTAAACTGAGAAATTAAAAAGGTAGAGGAATTAGGAGAGATAAGTTCGGTATTTGGTTTCTTTGTCCGGCGCTTTCCTTGATTGAAAAACAATAAGAAAAATGGAGCAAAACTGACAGTATTTAAAGTCTTCTGTCATCCAGAAACCAGATTCTTAATTAATATTTGGAGCAGTAGTTAAATAGATCTAAGAAATGAATTATGATAGCCTCATATAGAAGCTATGATATGAATATTACTTATAATATAATAGTGAAGAGAAAACGAAATTACAGTGATAGGAAATAAGAATTATATTTATTGAACAGAAATGAACTGATAAAAGAGTAATCATTTATTAACAAAGAAGTAAGGATCTAAAACAACTTGATTTGTTGTTATTTGGAAGTGAAATAGAGAACCAAACGATGTGAAACAACAATAAGAGACCAAAACAACTAAAGTTTTTATCAAGAATTTCTCGTTATACAGTGTGGGCCAAAAAAAGCGGAACCCAACTTTTATTTGATATATCTCAGAACCTACTAACATTATGAATTTTCAAAAATTATCACTGTGTTTGACTACCTTTTTTAAACTAATGGTGAAAATTCAAAACTATTCATTCATCAATATTGATGCTACAGCTATTATAGTAAACGGTGTCATAAACAGAAAATTTTACTATACATTTTTTTAAACAAAAATAGCTAACACAACAATCCTTCACAATATATCATTAACACACCATTATTAAATAGATCTTTAGTCTTAATTCTTTCTTTAATTTCTACACATTTCCTCCATTTCTTTACATAATTCAATCCTTGTTCTCATTACTGCCATAACTCTTTTAAATAATGCAAAATTTTCTTAAGAGTAAATTCACTTCACTCGTGATTCTCTTATTCAAGTCGTCTAAGTTCACAGGCGGAGTTGAGTACTCTTTACTTTTCAATGTCCAAATAAGAAAAAATCACCTGGTGTCATGTCCAGTGATCTTGGGGGTACCTCATTTGCTTGGATTAGTGCAATAATGCGATTGTTGAACACATCATTTAGCAAATGTCGCACAGCGATCATCATGGCAGTAATGAGAAAACGGATTTAATTAGATAATTCGGGAAGAAATGGAGGACATGTGGAGGGAGTCGGTAGATAGTAAAAAATAAATATAGATTAAATATATATTTTATAATGGATGGTTAATGATATGATTCAAATATAAAGGAATATCGTGTTTATTTTTGTAATTAAAAACAATCTTCGTAATTTTATGTTTGTGCGCAAGCATACTTATGACACCGCTTACTATAATTACTGTAACATCAATATTGATGAATGAATAGTTTTGAATTTTTCATCATTTATGTAAAAAAAGTAGATGAACACACTGGTAATTTTAGAAAAACCATAACGTTTCTAGTTTCTGAGTTATATCAAATCAAATTTGGGTTCCGCTTTTTTTGACCCACCCTGTATTACACAGGTAATGAAATATTAGAGAGGTAATTTGATCGCCTGAACATTGTTCTTACAGACCTCTTTGATCAATAGAATAGAACCTTAGGATGGTAACTCTGGCTCACCAGAAATCTTAACGGTCCTCTCCACTCTAAATTTATAATATTTGAAAATGCTTCAGATTTGTAGAGCTAAGGTTATATAACATCTAACAGTTAACAGAAAAGAAATCGATCAAGTATTCTGTTCATACTTAATTATATAAGAAATATTCACATTCCACTTTCACTCTTTCTAAGATTCAATAGAAGAACAAGGCTGCATTTCAACTTATCACGTATTATCGTAAATCTAATGGTAATTAGGTGGTTCTAGGTAAATTCCACTCTGGAAAGTTCCACCAGGTAAGTTCCACCGCTGGTAAGTTCCACCACGGAATATTCCACCGCCGGAAAATACCACCACGGAAGATTCCACCGCATAATAATGGATTTCATTTACAGAAGGTATAACATTTAATATTAACTGATTTAAAAGAAAAACGTTTTTTTGTGGTAACCGAACAACATTTCATTAGTTAGAAATTTAAGAAATTATAAGAATATGTTATGTTAAGTCAAGAATAAGCTAAGGCGAACATACGAAATAATAGACAGATCAAACGATCTTTTAAATATGAATCAATTAAATTTTAAATAAAATTTAAATCGTGGAAATTCATCAATAAAGTGCCACAGCCCCAGTGACCAACAATTAAGATTCTGTTTGATTATCCTTTAAACATATATTTGTTGAAACTGAAATTAAGGATAATATTTTGTTTGTAACATAAATTTTATTTTATATATATTATCTATCACCCAAGCTTTTAAATGTACCAAAATATATTAAAATTTAAATCAGCGACAATAAAAGGTGTAATTAAAGAATCAATTTGACACGTACTGAAATAAAATGTTTTAATTAGTATCGACATATTTTATTATAAAAAGAAAAATTGCAAAGCTGAAACTTTCTGTACTGTTTAATAATCTCTTTTGAAACTATTACAAAATAAAGTTTAAATATGATGTGTTTCAACTAAATTTTGAACATAGAGTTAAGCAGGTAAATTGCGGTACATTAACCAACTTTGACCTGAAACCTCACACATACGGATAAAAATCATAACTTCGAAACTCACATAAGATATATAAATCATAACACGTATAGAGTTTCTTTTGAAAAGCAACATCTTAATATAAATGCGGTTCAGCAGGTCTCTGATTTAAATTGACTCTAAAGAAATAGACACTGAAAACAGGCTTGTCATATTGCTGCTTAATACTAATTTTTGCAATAATGAAACATAACAAAATTTATTTTTGTATCAAATATTAAAATCTGAACATTAGTGTTTCTATTGATAGATTAAAAAAGCTAAATTTAACAGTGTTTCCACAGGTAGGTGTTCCAATGCCAGCGTCATAGACTGTCACTATCAACCATTTAAATATTTAATGCCCATATGATGGATTATTAATTGTTTTATATTTAGAAGGAAGATTTATTCATTCATAATTATCAATTACCAAGACTTAGAAATACATTTCAAAATAAACTGTTTATTTATACTGTTTATTTGTATATTTTTATCAAATTGGTGGAATCTTCCGCGGTGGAATCTTCCTGGTGGAACTTTCCGCGGTGGAATTTACCGGCCATGAATTAGGTATTTAGGTTAACTTTTAGGTACCTAATGTTTTTTTAGGGTAATGGTATTCAGATAGTGGTATAGGTAGCCATTTATAATATTTCTTAAAGCTTTATTTTAGTTTTGAATTTTTCAAGATTCAACGGATCCTTTTTCATTGCTTGAAATTCATGGGGTGGAAGAGAGAACGGAAAAATCTTAAATTACATATAATAATAAAACAAAAGTACCAAATTTGAAATGGTTTGCAGTTTTGTACCAGTAACCTTAGTTCTACTGAATAGAGTGACAAAAAAATTAGAGTGGAGGGTACCTTTGAGGAAAGCAGTTGTAGCACCATTCAACAGTGTTATTAAGTAATTAATATCTAATCTAAGCAAGATAAATAGAGTTTGTAAGTTAATATTGAATTTATAAAGTAGAGATTTTAGTGTTGATAACGTATGAACTAATAAAGGTAGTAGAGTTCAATAATTGCCAAATTAAATATCTAAATATCATCCATCAGATCAAACAAACAATTGAGGTAATTCAGTACTTCAAACTCCTATTTTTAATATAACCGCTCATACCTTCCCAATCTATTTAAGAAAGCAGAATGTTATTGCAATTAAAACCGTTACCTAATTTTCTATCTACTTTGCAGAAATTGATGTTTTTCTCCAATAGTTACTTATCAAACAAACTACTGCAAACTGATTATTCAAATCTATCGAAGATAATGCATCTGCAGGGAGAGGAGAACTTCACGAACTAAATGAAAACTTGGGCCAAAATATGGAACTTCCTACCGGAAGTTTGGAAGTGAATCTTAGCGGTAGTACATCTCTACCCCTGTTATAAGTAATAGGGGAAATGATGATGACAGGAATAACCTTAGCTGACAAAGTCCCCCAGATTATACCATAGGAAATAATATTACTGTTTAATTTCTGACCAATGATATCCATTTCATAATAACAGCTTAGCTAAATACTTTACTATTAAAC
This sequence comes from Caprella mutica, assembly GCA_947561585.1. Taxonomy (NCBI): domain Eukaryota; kingdom Metazoa; phylum Arthropoda; class Malacostraca; order Amphipoda; family Caprellidae; genus Caprella; species Caprella mutica. Next base: position 95,237 of record CANNZV010001699.1, read on the forward strand.
AATAACTATTTACACATATTGCTTACTAGCAATAGTTAAAGGGATGATCTAACAGTGTTTTCTACCATATTCGCTTAATTTAATCGCTAAAATTGGCTAGGATAGTACTACTCCTCTTACACTGCAGATGCCTAGGTGCTTTCATCAAAGATAATGACGCTCTTTACGCTGATTAAGAGGGAGAAAATTAAACAAGTAGGCCTCCTCATTATCTATTCCGGGATTAAATTTCCTTGGTCATGCTAGGAGAGTGAAGCAGTAACACCAATAGAGTGAGGCAGTAACACCAATAGAGTGAGGCAGTAACACCAATAGAGTGAGACAGATGTAACACCAATAGAGTGAGACAGATGTAACACCAATAGAGTGAGACAGATGTAACACCAATAGAGTGAGGCAGATGTAACACCAATAGAGTGAGGCAGTAACACCAATAGAGTGAGGCAGTAACACCAATAGAGTGAGGCAGATGCCAAGTATAGGCAATGCAGTTAAATGAAAGCTAATTACTAATTATTGAGAATATAAAGTACTACTCACAGACTCCTGAGAATTAGTATTTTCTGCACTGCCTCAGGTATGTAACTCAGCACATTGTCACTGAGGTCTAACTCTTGGAGCAAAGGGGGGAACACCAGACTGCTGGGCAGACTGTGCAGGCTGTTGTGGTCTAGAAAACTGAAAAATGAAGAAACTATTAATAGTTATGCAAATAGAATGTAAATACAGTTCATAAGTAGAATTCAAATTTTTGATATGCTTTGATGATTTTATCTTTCTGAAGCAGCCGCATTTGTACAATATTTTCTGTGGAACAATCCTATAATAATTTCGTACAAGAAGAACAAATGAATCCAAAATGTGATATTTAATTGAAACACAAGTCAAAGGTTCAAGATTTACTACTTAATTACGTGAGGTTGAAACTATTAATTTTCTATTTATTCGAATAATAGCCTTTGCTGAATATTAAAAAGTGTGTTTGATGGTCTAGCTATATCCATTACAGCTTGATCAAAAAAAATCTATATAGTGTGAATGGTGGAAAATATGTGAGTGTTAAAAAGAAACAGAAAGGAACAATTATTGCTATCATCCCATTGAAATGCTTTAAATATAAGCACGACATACCGAAACTATATTCAAGAGAGCATTTTATTTGTGACATAGATGAGGTGAAGAGCAAGTCAAAAGCACCACATCACTTGACAACGTTTGACATTTTTGTGTTTATACACAAGGAAATTACTGGCCTACAGTTTTTGCTACAGGAACAAACGTAGGAAGTTAATTACATTAACATTTCAAACCGATGCAAATGTAAAAGAGTTCTGAATTCTTCGCGACAATATGCTAACAATATGGAGATGATGTAAATTATTACCAAGTAATAAGGAAGCAAAATAATGGATGGCACTCAACATGTGACAACAGACAGTGGACAATGTGGATCTGTTCGGTGAACATTCTATCGCCACATTAATGGATGGATCGACTCACAAAACGCATATCTATTTTGAATTTTCTGGAAGATTGAGCGTTTAGATGCAGAAATCTAAGCACCTCTTAAAAAAGTACAATGTAGTGACAACGTATTCAGTCTCATTTATTTGGAAGAACGTTACTAAACTCTGTAGAAACCTAAGTTTAATCCTTTCTCTCCTGACGGCATCGGTAGTAGCCATGTAATTATATAAAATGAAGGAAATTTTCGCTTTGGGTCGCGAATGTGTAAATGTATTTTTTTTAGTTATTAAAAACAATGTGTTATTGTGACTCTAATAGGATGCTTTCTAAGAAAAAAGAAAGGCAAACAATTATCAAAAATGAGTTTCAGGAGGGAAAGGGGTAACTAATGAATATAACACCTCTATTATGAATTGAACTTTCAAAATAATTTAATTGTGGTATGTCATTTGTCTTGTGGTACATCTTCCCTCACTACAGAAAAGAAAATCTAAGATAGTCGCATTGATAACAATCATAAGGTTGAAAACAGACATATAAGGAGGTCACATTTAATTGCTTATACAGTAATTAACCACGATGTTAATTACTCTTTTTAAAGAAATTTAAACACAGAGAACGGTTTTGTTAAATTTACAAAACGTATTTTGTCGATTACATTTAGGTCATGACAATGAGAAAATTTTGTTATATTAACCATCAATTGAGTTAAACCAGCAATAAAATACTGTTTGAAGATTTCTTCACTACAAAAAAAATATCTTTAAGTTAACTGTACAATTTTTGATATGGAAGATTGTTAAGGTTACTAAAAAAGTTTTGTTCATATTAACTTAAATATTGGCTATGGCAGCAATACAATATTGTTCAATGTGTTTTATTAATAACAAAATGTTTTTGTAGTACTGACTTAAAATATTTAGTTAAAATGTAACATTATTGGTTAACAAAATACCTTTGTCATTATAAATAATAATTTTGCTACAATAATAGGTATTATATTTTTGTTGAAATATTTTTTGATATTAACAATTATATATTGTCAGTAATAATAATTGTCTTCCATTTCTTTTTTGTTATTAGGACAACCTATAAATTTTGAGTTACCTCAATTATATTGAATAAAATTCATTTCAATCCTACTTCTACCATGTCCAGGATGACTGAGAGGTAGCGTCGCAGACTCAAAACAACAGGAGACTACAAAACGAGTGTTCGATTCCCGGAAACACCACTTCATTTCAATATTCATATCTTCCCATTTAATTGGTATATAACAACATGTAACATTAAACTAATTGGTATACATCCATATTTACATATAAACTATATGCAATAAAATAAAAAATGGTAATTAAAGCAGCATTTTTTAAACCAAGCGGTTTGAGTTAAAATAACAAAATGATTGGTTTGCTTCAAAAAAATATTTGTGTTGCTTTAATGTTACTATAACTAATAAGCTCATAGTTACAGTTACCTTAAAAATTCTAGTGTAACTATAACAAATAAACCTTAACAAAAAAAATATATTTACTATAACAAAATTATTTTGATGGCTCATAGCTGACTAACTTATTTTGTTGACACAACTAAAATCCTAATTTTTTGGTTGTATCAACAAAACCGTTCTCCATGTGTATGATGGTAAATCGTAATGTATCATGTATGAAATATGAATGAAATTTTTCGACCTGTTGTTTTACTATTCCATGTGTTAGAGCCAAAATATGATTGATATATGAATTTGTCAAACCTTTCAAAGTTGGTACAGCAAAGAATGAGGGAATTCTAGTTATTGACGTACAAAAACTGTCACAATTGAATAATGGGACATCTGAAGCAAAATTCTTTTCTCTAGAACATTTATCATATGGAGACTCTCTTTTCTATTAAAATAACAGGTTTTTAACCACCTTTCATAATATAGAACATAATGTCTAAAGTTTATCGCCATCTTTCATATTGATTTTTCAAGTTTAATCTGACTTTTAATTTGACAGCTTTGATGAATCCTTGGAACACGAGAAGTTATAATAGGACAAGTACTTCGGGTAAGAGCATCGATTGATCTCAGTTCTTGCAATCTGTCAAGAGTGCGATAAACACATTATTCAAATGCTTCACAATCTCAAGTCATTTTCTTGTGATGAGACTGAGAAATACAAAACAGTTATCACTCATTTTAAAGCTATAACATTAAATAATAAAAGATAAACCGCTATATAAACTGGAAGATTACGAACAAATAGTAAAGAGAGTAAAGTAGAATAATGAGTAAAGTAGGATTGTGGCACACTGACTAACTTCGGCCCCTAACCACAGAAACAATATTATAAATTATAGCTCGAAAACACTCATGAAATTAAAAAGTCAACATTTATAATGCACATCGTCTTATATGAAACTAGATTATGTGCACTCGGTAGAGCGCATACCTTCGCCTGCCGCTGTAACCCGTTCTCTCCCAAAATTTAATAAACTGCTAACTGGATAATAACCAATCGCCCCACTAAGTTTCACGCAATATGGTTCAATACTTTTTGAGTTATTGAGTTATAAATGACCTTGACCTTTAACCGGATTGCTCCCAAAATTCTACCAGATGGTTCCTTGACATTGACCATCAAATTGTACCATCAAATTTCAGACAATTTAGTTGAATACTTTTTGAGTTATTGAGTTACAAATGGCTTTGACCTTGATCTTTGACCTTTGATTCGATCGCTCCCAAAATCTGATAAAATAGTTTCTGTATATTGACCAATCGTCCCACTAAGTTTCATGCAATATGGTTCAATTCTTTTTGAGTTATAAATGACCATGACCTTGAATTTTGACCTGGTCGCTCTCAAAATTCTACCAGCAGGTCACTGGACATGGACCAATCGTTTCACCAAAATCATGCATTTTGATTGAACACTTTTTCAGTTGAGCAAATAACAAGATGATAAATAAATAAACGACTGGTAAAATATGTCCTTCCCTCATTCTGCGAAGGTAACAATTCAATAATAATTCAGTTTAGCAGGATTTATAGGTTATTTCTTGAGAGAGTTGCAATCTACCTTAACTTTGTACATCGACATTGGGTCCCACGACAATTGGGTCCCGGACAATTGGGCTCCAAGACAATTGGGTCCCGGACAATTGGGCTCCAAAACAATTCAGTCCAGAAAAAGTTGGAGCAGCAGACACAATATAGAAGTGTACCTATAACTTTGTTATTTGTAGGGTTGTGGCAATATTATCGTTGAAATAAGATTTTTATTCTCTTGAAACATATTTCCATATTCTCTAAATACATTCTTTTATAGTCTGAAATATGCTTTACATTTTCTAAAAATACGCTTTCTATTCTTTCTATTCTCAATTCATAAAAGTGTTACAATTCGATTGATAAACCTGATAAGGGATATACTAGCAAGTTCCATTGAATCACATTTGGATGCTAATCTCATGTTTCGGTGTAATGGAAATCTTTGAAGAGTTTAAATAAGTCGTACTAACTTGAATCATTTCATATGAACCCAATGTGTACATCTACTGACAAAGTTCACTTACAATGATATTATATAGTTAATAAAATGGGTACATTTTAGAGGTTAATCGTTAATTGAATTAAGAAAAATTTAACAGTTGTTGGGACAAAATGAGATTATGAGAATACATTTTATGATATTAATTTACAAAACTTTTCAATACTGAACACTGAACAGGTTTCGACAATTTCACATTAACCTTAATTCGACTTGTATGCTCCAATAATTTCGGCATGTCTTGGTGCGGGCAACGGTCATTTAAAATACCTAGTTTCTTATTTTCTATTGCTACTCCTATATTGCCTCTTTTTCTATAATACCTACATTCATATATTCAATTGGCTACATCCTAACTCATTCACTGCACAGAAGTTCACAATGGATTAGTTAATTCTACTGTATCTAGGAAATTTTTTACATGGTTTATCTCTGAACAGAAAAAATTTAATTGTTTCATGAGGAATAGTAATTATTAATAAAAAGAATAAAGTTTTTATAAGGAGAATATTTTTTCATATAAGGAATATTCTTTATTTTAAAAATGCTCAAAATTATATTTTTCTGCAGAAAGCATATTGTCACAAACCTAGTTATTACTGTAGCAATGGTCTTCAAATTATTAGGTTAATAGAGTAGACTTTGGTAAAAAAGCGCAACTAATATAATTGTCTTGGGTCCAATTATCCTGTGCCCAATTGTCAGCGCGTCCAATATTGTCGGGGCTCAATTGTCTTGAGCCTAATTGTCGGACATCGGTCTACGCCTAAATTGATTTTACAGGACTGTGTAAGACAAGTCTTGTCCATGATTGTGTATGGCAAAACACTAAAGAATTAGTCACCTCACCCTCTGTACAGTGGCAGTATATGATAGACTTCATAGTTCTGAATTCAAAGCAAATAACAGCTTTTGATGTCACGTTGGGTCTATATTTCAGCAATATGAAGCTGCAGCCACTTAACCAAATCATGAATCCTGAAACAGGATTAAAACTAAACGAAAAGACAAAGAATGAACATGATTAGTATGAAAAGTAGATATAGAGTGAAAAACAGGTGAAAATATTTACAAGGTATGTTCAAGGATTGAACATGAAGATAATAGCCACAACAAGCTCGGAAATGTAGAGATATTCTGCAGAAGGGATGAATGATAATATTTCGTGACTAATTCATGGTGCTGGAGAAAGAACTGATATGATATTATGGTTCACTAGAACCAGATTTCTGAGATACTGTACATGTTGAGGAGAGCTTTGGTGATTCAAGGCACAAAATATTGACCTTCGTGTGAGGGCCAAGATGCATCGTTAATATTAATTCAGTAATTTAATATATGATACACTACACCTGAACATTAAAAATGAATGCAAAACAACTAAATTTAAAATGTGTGATAAAGAATAAATTTCCAGACAGGAAAACACACTATAAAGTGGTGTGAGAATTTTGAAGATAGCGAAAATTAAGTTTCAATCTTCCTTACCACACATTCTAAGAGAACACCTGAATGAGAATAAAAGAATCAGATCAAAGAGAGGATTACATTTTTTGTAGCTTTAACAATAGCAAGCCTCAACATTGGGAAAGGTAAATTGGTAACCGGAAACGAAATCTCTCAATGAAGCCTCGTTAGAAGTGTGAGGCAGAAAAGAAAAGAAATTATTGAGAAACTAAAGCCAAAATATCATAAGAGGAGAATTACGAATAGTATTGCTGAAGAAGAATGAGATTGTCATATGTATGAAAAGGTCATATAAAGTTTGAAGAAGATTAAATTGGTAAATAGCTCTATTCTTCATGAATCAAAAGAAGGATGAAGAATTGTCAGTGCAAAAGGTACATAGTAAACATTGTACATACTGATGCAAGTCTTTACATGAAAATGGATGTGTTGACACATCTCAGATGTTGGACAGCACACTTTAAAGTGAATAAATAATAAAGAAAAGGAACAAAGATATTGAATGAATATCACAAACATAAATAACAGGTCAAATTTATCAAATATTGAACAGTTTAAAGATGTTGGAGAATGGAACAGTTAGATTGGGGTGAAGAAATTCCTAATTTTCTCTAGGAAAAACAGTCAAAATTGGAATCTAACTTGCAAAGAAGTAGTTTCTCAATATTTAAGTTAATAACAGATGAAATAAGAAATTCTATATCTTACGACATGATTTCTTATTTTCAAAGTGTCAGCAGGAGCCACGATTCAATTTTATTGATGAGAGTTACCCGTCAATACTAATGAGTTGAAGTAAAAAGCAAGAGGAAACTGAATCGAATGAATCGATTGAAGAATACTAATAGTGAGGCAGCAACACCTATAGAGTGAGGCAGTAACACCAATAGAGTGAGACAGTAACACCAATAGAGTGAGACAGTAACACCAATAGAGTGAGGCAGATGTAACACCAATAGAGTGAGGCAGTAACACCAATAGAGTGAGACAGTAACACCAATAGAGTGAGGCAGATGTAACACCAATAGAGTGAGGCAGTAACACCAATAGAGTGAGGCAGTAACACCAATAGAGTGAGACAGTAACACCAATAGAGTGAGACAGTAACACCAATAGAGTGAGGCAGATGTAACACCAATAGAGTGAGGCAGTAACACCAATAGAGTGAGACAGTAACACCAATAGAGTGAGGCAGATGTAACACCAATAGAGTGAGGCAGTAACACCATTAGAGTGAGGCAGTAACACCAATAGAGTGAGGCAGATGTAACACTAATAGAGTGAGGCAGTAACACCAATAGAGTGAGGCAGTAACACCATTAGAGTGAGACAGATGTAACACCAATAGAGTGAGGCAGATGTAACACCAATAGAGTGAGGCAGTAACACCAATAGAGTGAGACAGTAACACCATTAGAGTGAGGCAGATGTAACACCAATAGAGTGAGACAGTAACACCATTAGAGTGAGGCAGATGTAACACCAATAGAGTAAGACAGATGTAACACCAATAGAGTGAGGCAGATGTAACACCAATAGAGTGAGGCAGATGTAACACCAATAGAGTGAGACAGATGTAACACCATTAGAGGGAGGTAGATGTAACACCATTAGAGGGAGGCAGATATAACACCAATAGAGTGAGGCAGATGTAACAACAAGTTACGAATTTATTAAATTAAAATCTACATAGTAAACAGAAGTTCCAATAAAAGTTTGAAAATTAGAATTGTCCAAATGTCTTTTTCAAAATAGTACAATTCATTATAGGGCATCTCGGTAAGATATTGTACTGAATCATTGTGCAAATAATAATGATGAAAAATTGCTAAACATTACCAATAAATTAGTTAGATAAGATTAGTGGCTCAGAATCAGAGGAACTTTGGTCTCGAGAACAGAGAGAACATTTCAAAGTTTGGTACATTTTCGAGTGTACCCAGTGACCGAGTGTATAAAGAGATAGTGCAATCTTTGGAAAAAGAGAGGGAAAAAGTATTCTAATTAGTTCATAGGGGAGTGATGTACTCAGGGGAATAATGAAATAAGAAAAATTAATTCGCAAGAAATATTGCACATGTCTTCAGCATACAGTTGATTCAGAGTTGAACCTCCTAATATTATTCATGGTGAATTCGTACCACTTATTAGTAATGTCTAGATTGATGTTATATTATAGATTATTTTTAAGGAGAGTGCAGTGGAAACTTTGTATGTTTCCTGTAACCTTTGCAGTGCTTCTGTTTTTTAAATGTTATTATTTTCTTGATAACCGCAAAATGGGAGCAAAAATTTCGATAAAAATATACCACAAATTTAGAAGAAGAATAGGATTTCATGGATGATAGAGATACTGACTATGTGTTGCTTGCAGATGTCAGGTGATTCTGCTGGTAATGTACTAACCAATATTTAATGCTTTAATGATATTAAAATGATGTCAGGTAATTGGGTTGGTAATGTTATAGTCAATATTTAGCACAGTAATGATATTAAGAGATGTCACTCACATTGACTTCAGTTTGTTGTTGGCGGTGAAAGCTTGGGAAGAAATGTTCTGAATTTGGTTGTGACTGCACTTACTGAAAGGAAATTAACAAAAATTAATTATTAGGGAGAGAGAACATGGATAAAAAACGCATTAGTTGAATTTTATTCAACTTTGACACTAAATGAAAAAGGGCAACAATATTTATTGATTTAATTCTAATCACAAACATCACATATTTTTTTAAATTAATAATTATCATCATTTAACAATATAATAATTTCAATGCAATTTATAAATATATGTTATAATAGCCAATGAATAAAAGCATTAGAAACAACATCTTATAATCAATTCCACCTCAAGAAATAAAATATTCGTTTCATTTATAATACTCACAGACTTCTCAATTCTTTATAATTTTTGAAAGAGTAAGACAGGAGTTCTTGAATATTATTTCTGCTGATATCTCTGAAAGAAAAGATAATATTTTACAATTTAAATTAATTATCAATACACGCAATTCAGTTACCTGCTAAACTGAAAGAAAAAAAAATTATATAAGAAGATCGAAAGGTTTGGGTCTATAACATTGAGTGATGGTCTGATCTATCAAAGTAGGATTAATGATGCGACAAACATTCATTCATACCAATGCCAAAATGGTTGGTAAAAAGGTCCAAGTATCAATGAAGATTAATCATCACATAGATTACTAAAGGCTTTCTACAGACGTAGCTTGTTGCAATTTGTTTGTCCTAAGAGAGACATCTCTCGAAAGTGTTTGTATCTAATGGCCTAAGCTAACACTCTCTTTCCGGAACATCATTCAGGGGTGAATAAGGCGTGAAGACTTTAGAGCTACAACAAAAGACAACCGACAGGACTCATGTCACTGAAAAGGCAAACTTCAAAAGTTTGGAATTGCAAATTCCGGCGATAGAGGATTTAACATGTCTCGCCTGTGAAATGGGATCGCTACGCTTCATAGCATGTCCGGGACAATGTTTCAAATGATAAAAAGTACCTTTTTGTAGAATGGGGAAAGATTAAGTACGAGCTAAAGAAATGAAACAGCGGGTATTTTGAATGAATTAGTATATAAATCGTAGAGGCGAATATTTAGTAAAACAGATGATGTTCAATGAAAATAATTACCAAAACTTTCTTATGTAATAATCATTCGAAGTTTTTTATTGATAAAAAAGATATTTCATTTCTATTGTTAATCTTCAACAATAAATGCTTGTGATGCTTATTATTTCTATTAACTTATTAGTATTACTCACATTTCTACTATGTGGTGGACATCGATTTTCTTCCCTCTCGATGATAAGACATCATTCGGAACAGAAAGTGGAGGAAAGAGAGTCAGGTTTGTACCGACACACGACATGGACAGAGATATCTTGCCATGAGGAGACTTGGACAGTCTAGCGGGAATGTCCCATATTTTGGGGACATTAGAGGGGGGTACTGTGTGGGTGCAGAGGCAGCCCCCAGGACAGTGGGTGAGGCCTTTAGAGTCATTGCTTTTGTTCTGTGGGGGTAAATTCTGTGACTGCTTCTGAGCAGTTTGGCGCAATGGAGGAGACTGAGGTTTGCAGAGGAGGGTGACATGGAGGCAACTGAGGATGAGCAGCAGGAGAGTGACTTCAATGAGGCGCAGTCGGAGAGGAGGATGGAGGGTTGGCATCATTATTTGGAGGCGGGTGGAGGAGGATTTGCATGGCGGAGGGTGAAGGATATAGAAGGCCTAATTGGCTTTTGATGGAAGAGTTTGTGAGGCATTAGGATGGGACTTTAACTTAACTCTGGCGTGACATTAGACCTGAAAAGATAGGAAAAAGAAGAGATGAGATTACTGTATTTTTAAGACATCACCTAATTATAAATCTTATACGGAAATTAGAATTGTGTGTTGATGAATTAAAGATTTTTGGGTGAACAAAGTATAATTAAACCCGATAAGTTTAATGGACTATATAATTTTAAGGGACATATTGTGTATACTTGTAATATATCAATTCCATATGGGGCTACTTAGTATTTATCAAAAGTGAACCAACCAGTCACTCTGCAATGTAGAGGATATACATTTAGGGTTAACTAAAGTAAAAAAGTTTACAAAGTGTTTGAAAAAAATGAATTCATGCAGTGAAAAAAGTCTCTGCAAATGAAAGCAAAAGTTTATCTAAAGAATATATTTTGACTGAAGTATTCGAGGTAACAGAGTCACTTTTTAAAAGCTCATTCTTTGGAAATATTCCCTTTTACTCTGAACGAAATGTGAGAAATGTACTTGATAATTATAATCTTTCAAATGCTAAAAGTAAAATACTGTAAGAAGTAAAATAAAAGACATAGATAAATATTATAGGGATTTATCCAGATTAGAATACATTTCTTTCTACCTTCATCGAGAATCTTTTCTTAAAAAAATTCTTTTGAAATTAACCTCAATATTCATGTAAAGTGTTTGCCTGTCACATAATTAAGCATTCAATTTATTTACCAGTATTATAGTTATAAAATGACGTGGATTATGAATATTACCAGTTCTATATATTATTACTATGTCTATATCCAATGGTCCACATAATCCAATGCTTTATAATTTATATCAGCTATAACTTTTCTTTTTCAATACTATATATTAATTCAATTTTATAACTAAATGAAAATATGGAAATGTTACTTTAAAATCCTAAAGGTGATGTGATGTATAAATTATATTTTCTTGATTATAAGTTTATAACATATTAACAAAATTATAAAAATGTTTCTAAAATTAATTACAAATTAATCGTGAAGACGAAAATTTAATGGAATTATTGCTAAACAGATAACACTACAAAAACTGCATGTCACGTTTGTAAAAAATATATATAAAATTAACAGTATATGAATGTATGTAATGTTGTCAATTAATGAATTTAAAAAAATAGAAGAAGCAAGGTTAGAAAGAAGGTAAGAAAGAAGGTAAGAAAGAAGGTAAGAAGGAAGGTAAGAAAGAAGGTAAGAAGGAAGGTAAGAAAGAAAGGTAAGAAGGAAGGTAAGAAGGAAGGTAAGAAGGAAGGTAAGAAAGAAGGTTAGAAAGAAGGTAAGAAAGAAGGTAAGAAAGAAGGTAAGAAAGAAAGGTAAGAAGGAAGGTAAGAAGGAAGGTAAGAAAGAAGGTTAGAAAGAAGGTAAGAAAGAAGGTAAGAAAGAAGGTAAGAAAGAAGGTAAGAAGGAAGGTAAGAAAGAAGGTAAGAAACAAGGTAAGAAAGAAGGTAAGAAAGAAGGTAAGAAAGAAGGTAAGAAACAAGGTAAGAAACAAGGTAAGAAACAAGGTAAGAAACAAGGTAAGAAGCAAGGTAAGAAACATGGTAAGAAACAAGGTAAGAAGGAAGGTAAGAAGAAGGCAGGTGGGTTCATACGTCAGCGTCAAGCCAGGCAGCTGATTGTGGCAGTCTTTTCAATGAAGATCAATTGCATGGGGGATTTAGCAGAAATATTTCTCTCTCTCTCTCTCTCTCTCTCTCTCTGTATTTCAATTGACTTAACGTGCAAGAGATCTGCTAAATGGAGACAGACTCTCCAACAGCCACCAGCATTTAATTAATTCACAGCCTCTCCCTCTATAAAATGCTAACATTATTTTTAATGCAAGTAATTACTAGGAATCATTTAAACTCCATATTGCCTGCTTTATTAGTTACTATATTTAGCCGGAATGAGTTTCTATTTCTGTATTTACTGAGGTAGAACTCATAATTGGTTTCATGTTTCATGTCTTCCCTTCTTGCTATCGTGGAAATATCACTCCGTTACTTGCTATAAAAATGCGTCACTCACTCCTTCAATTTCGGATAATAATTTGCTACATTTCTCTATTACGTCATCAAAGCCACGTAATGAAAAATTCGATGGAACTGCAATTCGAACAACGCATCACTTGTCGAAATAAGATCTGTCTCTTTTTACAAGAACATACTTTGGTGAAACATTTTCACTGAGAGAACGCTATATGAGAAATTGAATGTTGTTACTTCGCTTGCAACGGAAAAATCTTCTAAAAAAGTGCCGTAAATAAAACGTTCGTGGAAATTGGTACACTGAATACAGTCACTTTACGGAAATTGGGAAAAGAAAACGAGTGAGAATTGCATTTTATAAACTACCTTACTTACATTTAACTGCAGTAGAACGTGTACTTTAATGTATGCATGCGAATATATTCATTGTAGATATGCATTTAGGAATAGCAACATGCAATTGAATTATATTACCGTGAGAAATATGACTAATTGAAATAAGGTAAGGAGAAAGGTTTTGTTAACTATAGCAGCCATGGAAGTGATGAGAGGGGAAACGAATTTAAAAATGTAAAAGAATTGAGAGGTCGTCTCATCAAATTTGGTGAACATAATGATTTTTTTTGGTGAAAAAGTATCTTTAGGTAGTGCAAAAACACCATTCATTTTTTATTTATTCTGTCACCAAATATTTTACGTGTTTGACTCTTCTGTACAGTGTGAATTATCAACATGAAAAATAGTTGAAGTCAACGAGTTTTCACGCTACAAGAAAACAAAAGACATTTGGTTTCTAACAAAGCTGTAGAGACTTTTTTCAATTTTAATATATTTTTTTTATCACAGTTCAAAACAAAAAAATTAGGTTTTCAAGTTCAATGATTGCATATCCAAAACGGGATAGAAAATCGGCTGCTATTTTTTAGTTGGAAATGTTACCTGGATCCTAAAACTTTCTTGGTTTTGTTCTAGTATACATCTTCGTATACCAGTAAAACCCGTACAACGGACAGTATGCATGTACCGGAAAAAGTGTCCGCTATGCCGAGCAATGGACGCTATGCGCGACTGAGGTTTTACTTCGGTTAGGGATTTATATTTTGCAAGTTTTCTTTAACAGCATTTCAAAAAAGAGCTATTAAATTAAACAATCTCAGAATATTGTTAAATGACAATTTTAATGAAATTCTTATAATATTTAATTAACTCATATGAATGTACAAACTAATAAGGTAGTTATATTCTCTATTATAGGATAGTTACACCTCTATTTAATTTCTATAGAACTTTTCGAATCAAAGAAAATGTGTCGGAAAAGGGTAACAAAATAAAAATACTGAAAATCTTAAAAAACAATACATTAAAAGTGTTGATTGTAATTTTGTATTTTTTAATATCTCTGAATATAATAAATCTTTGACTAGAAATTTGGTAGATGGATAAAATATTTGTTAAACCATATAATGTAAAGATGTCGTTGTAGCGAGCTGAATGACCGGTACAACGGACAATTTTTGTCCTTTGTCCCATTTAAATATTGTCCGATGTACGAGCTGTACCTGAACTTCTATTCTTTTATATTTAAAGGATATATATAAAACCTTCGTTTTCTGGAAAATTAAAGACTGTATATAAAGGCAAAAAATAATGCGAACATAGAGTGGTATTTTTTCAAGAGGTTGATATAGGTACTTTGTAAATTTCAGAAGAATCAGACCTCAAATGAAAGTTTTCTGAAATCTCAGCAGTAGTAATAGGGATTTTAATTAACATTATCATATAGTATGGAAGATTTCCACACAGTGCATGTATCTAATTATTTTCATACACCGAGTAAAGGAACATTAAAACAAATCAAACCGAGTGTCCATAGGAGGTGTTTGCTGAGTTTTTCAATATTATTGTAATAACTATATTGGTAGTTTCGAAATAATTGTTTACGTGAGCACAATAAGCATTCACTATACATATTGCAATTACCAAAAACTGCGACTGAATGGATTAAATAGGATCTACAGAACTCTGTCGTTGATATTAATTTGATAATCTCAGATGAAGATAGTTAAAACAAAGAGATTTAAAATTAGGTATAATTTTCAAATAGATTTTTATACAAAACAATTAAGACTATATTAATAAATAATAATAAAAAAATTAATGTAATTAATTCAATTTCAAAAGAGAGCAATATTAATTATAACTTAATCATAAACATATACTATTTAATTTTAGAAATTTATTATTAGTAATGGTGATTAAAAAATCATTGCACTAGTCTATAATAATCATTAATTAATGATTAAACAAAATAATAAACATATCCGTAGCACTCCATTACACCAATAGCACAATTGTAGCACCTCCGTAACACCAATAGCACAATGGTAGTACTCCGTAACACCAATAGCACAATGGTAGCACCTCCGTAACACCAATAGCACAATGGTAGTACTCCGTAACACCAATAGCACAATGGTAGCACCTCCGTAACACCAATAGCACAATAGTAGCACCTCCGTAACACCAATAGCACAATTGTAGCACCTCCGTAACATCAATAGCACAATGGTAGTACTCCATTACTCCAATAGCACAATAGTAGCACCTCCATAACACCAATAGCACAATGGTAGTACTCCGTAACACCAATAGCACAATGGTAGTACTCCGTAACACCAATAGCACAATGGTAGTACTCCGTAACACCAATAGCACAATGGTAGCACCTCCATAACACCAATAGCACAATAGTAGGACCTCCGTAACACCAATAGCACAATAGTAGCACCTCCATAACACCAATAGCACAATAGTAGCACCTCCATAACACCAATAGCACAATAGTAGCACCTCCATAACACCAATAGCACAATAGTAGCACCTCCATAACACCAATAGCACAATAGTAGCACCTCCATAACACCAATAGCACAATAGTAGCACCTCCATAACAACAATAGCACAATAGTAGCACCTCCATAACACCAATAGCACAATAGTAGCACCTCCATAACACCAATAGCACAATGGTAGCACCTCCATAACACCAATAGCACAATGGTAGCATCTTCATAACACCAATAGCACAGTGGTAGTACTCCATAACACCAATAGCACAGTAGTAGCACCTCCATAACACCAATAGCACAATAGTAGCACCTCCATAACACCAATAGCACAATGGTAGCACCTCCATAACACCAATAGCACAGTGGTAGTACTCCATAACACCAATAAAACAGTAGTAACACCTCCATAACACCAATAGCACAATAGTAGCACCTCCATAACACCAATAGAACAGTATTAGCACTCCATAACACCAATAGCACAGTAGTAGCACCTCCATAACACCAATAACACAGTGGTAGCACTCCATAACACCAATAGCACAGTGGTAGCACCTCCATAACACCAATAGCACAGTGGTAGCACTCCATAATACCAATAGCACAGTAGTAGCACCTCCATAACACCAATAACACAGTGATAGCACTCCATAACACCAATAGCACAGTGGTAGCACCTCCATAACACCAATAGCACAGTGGTAGCACCTCCATAACACCAATAGCACAGTGGTAGTACTCCATAACACCAATAGCACAGTAGTAGCACCTCCATAACACCAATAGCACAATAGTAGCACCTCCATAACACCAATAGCACAATGGTAGCACCTCCATAACACCAATAGCACAATGGTAGCATCTCCATAACACCAATAGCACAGTGGTAGTACTCCATAACACCAATAGCACAGTAGTAGCACCTCCATAACACCAATAGCACAATAGTAGCACCTCCATAACACCAATAGCACAATGGTAGCACCTCCATAACACCAATAGCACAGTGGTAGTACTCCATAACACCAATAGCACAGTAGTAGCACCTCCATAACACCAATAGCACAATAGTAGCACCTCCATAACACCAATAGAACAGTAGTAGCACTCCATAACACCAATAGCACAGTAGTAGCACCTCCATAACACCAATAACACAGTGGTAGCACTCCATAACACCAATAACACAGTGGTAGCACCTCCATAACACCAATAGCACAGTGGTAGCACTCCATAATACCAATAGCACAGTAGTAGCACCTCCATAACACCAATAACACAGTGGTAGCACTCCATAACACCAATAGCACAGTGGTAGCACCTCCATAACACCAATAGCACAGTGGTAGCACCTCCATAACACCAATAGCACAGTGGTAGTACTCCATAACACCAATAGCACAGTAGTAGCACCTCCATAACACCAATAGCACAATAGTAGCACCTCCATAACACCAATAGAACAGTAGTAGCACTCCATAACACCAATAGCACAGTAGTAGCACCTCCATAACACCAATAACACAGTAGTAACACTCCATAACACCAATAGCACAGTGGTAGCACCTCCATAACACCAATAGCACAGTGTTAGCACTCCATAACACCAATAACACAGTGGTAGCACTCCATAACACCAATGACACAGTGGTAGCACTCCATAACACCAATAACACAGTGGTAGCACTCCATAACACCAATAGCACAGTGGTAGCACCTCCACATCACTATAGAGGTTAGTTAATTGACATGGTCTTCTTTTAGGGGCGTAACTTGCGAATTTATCTCATTATGGCAATATATTCCCTAACTCTTGGTATTAATTAATCAAACTAGGGCTGAAGTTTGGGGTAACTCCAGTAATTGTATTAGGCAACGACTTCCTATATGGATATTGCCAATCTCTAACTTTTAGGCACTGCGAGGCTAAATTAGTTATTGTCTTTATAAACTCAAATGAAGCGGAATATAACAGTCGAATTGAACTGTATGCGTATAGCGCATAAAAAGTTATTAATATTTGTAATGTATCGTTATTCACATGTAGTGTCTTTGATGTTTAGAGTATTATATTACAATGGAATTTAGTGTCTATAATGAAATTCTTAGAGCTACGGTTACTGATTACAAAACTGCAAACTATTTCAAATTTGGTTCAATATTTTTATTATAATATGTTATCTAAGATTTTTTTCCGTTCTTTCTTCCACCCTCTGAATGTCATTAAAGATTCGTCAAGTGTTAATACAACAAGCTAGCGGATACCACGAACTAATTACTGGCCATTTATGTTAAGAGTTTTAAAGGATTCAACATTTACTTATTGTCATCTTTGTTGAATTTTCAAATAGTTTTCATATATTTATATATAGTTGAAAATATATAAAATAACTTATACACATATATTAGTATTCGTTTTTATAATTAACAAAATGAAGGTATTAACGCACGCCTGCTGGCATTAGGGAGTTAAAAACGCACAGCGCATTCTTGAGATTGTGCAAATCGGCAAATGGCGCGGGACAAATGCATCATGACATTCCTATTTAACCCCCCCCCCCCTCTAAAAAAAAAATGATTGATATAGTAATTATTTGGGCAGACACGAGCTTACAATGAAAACAGGCAAAGAAATTATGTGGCTGCTAAAGAACTTACCCACCTTTTAGAGTTGGAGAATTAACATTCACGTTCTAGCAATCATTATAAAACAAAAGAATGTTGTAAATACATAAGTATTTAATGACAGTTACCTACTAAAACAATTATATATGAAAAATCTTAGAGTATTAGTATACAATTTTATTTATTACATAACATTTGAAAACTCACAAATAGAACAGGGCACTGAATGTACAGCTAAAGAAAAGTCCATCAGTGTATATTTCTATACAGTTTACCAATTTCACATTTCCAATAGGAAACATTACTAATTGTAATTATTTTAAATTAAATTTACAAGATGAGAAAATGTTAGGAAATTAGAAAGCTGTAATTTGTGTAAATAAAATGAGTAGTGACTCTCTTCTCAGTTTCCTTAAGCCCGTATTACACTGTGGCGCTCGCTATGGCGGTCGCCACAATTTTGTTATTTTTCTCTCTAACTCCGCCCCTTTTCTCTCTAATAGCGAAAAATATCTTGGCGAGCACAACGAAATTGTGATCGCTCACTGCGCGATAGAACCAACACCGCCACCGTTTTAGAGGTGATGAAATTGTCACTAAAGCCTGCCAAAGAGATTTGAAGTAGTGGAAAAAGTATTTTGTTTCATTTTAAAAGTTATTTAAGACTTTGTACGGCTAATGCGTGATACAAAAAAGGAATGAACGCTTCTGTGTAGTGTCCAGTGTTGCCATACAATCAATGGAATTAAACTTCTTAATATATAGGCATGGAATTGTTTCACACAACTATCAAAAAGATAATTAACTGAATATATATTCGTGATGACATCGAATTTTAATGCTATGATTCATTTCATATTAATTTTTTTAATTTTCCCTAAATTTCAATGCACGATCAACGCCATATCGACTCGTCCAGTGTAATAGCAATTTTGAGTATGGTGAGCACCATATCTGTAGAGAGAGACAACACCGCCATGGCGAGCGCCATAGTGTAATACGGGCTTTACATAGGGAATTAATTACTTCGCCTATGAACTGAGAAAAAAAGTACTATGCTTAAAGGGGGAGTAAACTTTGTAAAAAAATGTCATTTTTTCTAATAAAACGATTGCTTAGTAAAAATAAAGCATCCATGTAGAATTGTAATGTTCAATAAAATCTAATAATGGAAATATATCAATTTATATATAATTAATTTCCTAACAAATACTAACGATGATGGCGCTACAATCGATGTCGCCATCTTGTAAACAAACAAATTAAGATAAGTTTCTACCTAGATTCTAGCTTAAGTGAAGAGATGGCTTTATTTTTAAAGTTATGCCTTCTTGTCTTGAATCTTTTAACCATTTTAACTCAAAAAAGGTTAATTAATGCATACATAAATTAATATGAAAACAACAAATATACTCACGTACATACTAATGAGTGGTAATACTTCCGCTAGGTGTTGCTAATTTTATTATATACTTTTTATATGATCATTTTAAAAATGAACGAGCATTCAAATATTACATAATTAAATATTCTGAATCGATTTAAAACAAATTTGGCGATTGTTTGATTTTTAAGTTTACTATCCCTTTAAAGGTCTCCTCAACACTAAATTTTTTATTACTCCATTCGTTAGAACTAAAATTAATATCATTGATAATAAAACTGCAAACCATTTCAAATTATTTTGGTGTGTTTTGCTCTACCCTCAGACTCTCTAAGCAAAGAAAAGACTTTGCTATACTTCAGAATAATTCAAACCATACTGCAGCTGATGGATTAATAATAAATGGCTACCTATACCGTCTGAATACCTTTACAATAAAAAGCATTAGGTAGTAAAAGTCACTCACTTGTTCTTCTTTTGAGTCTAATAGAAAGTCGGACAGTGAAGGTTGAGAGTGACTATTTCGTACATGATTAATTACGATGTGATTATACATTTTTTTTGATAACTGTGATTTGTTCTAAAGATCTCTAATTATTCCTACAGATATAATGATTTAGAGAGGAATTTTATGAAATTATATCCTTTAGAATTTAAATACTTATCACGAGATAGGATAAACGTTTGAAGTTTTATTTAAATTTAAATTTTGAAACAGAGTTGAAATTTCTTGAAATGTGGTAATACTGAGTGACATACAAATAAGTTTACCCAACTTTGAATTAGTATATTAATTAAAATTTTCAGAATAAATACAAATGAGAGTTCAAGAAGAATTGAAAATTAAATTATTTTTAATTTTTACTTGTTTAAAAAGCGCTTAAAATTTATTCTTTATTTATAAAAACAATATTTATTTTAATTCAAAGATTGTACACATTTTTGTAGTCACCCTGCATAAGTAAATACAGTGTAAGATACTAAAATGGTTGTTTTCACACCTCAAGGAATCTAGCTTCAGCAAACATTTTATTCTTTTTGTTTTTAACTGAAAATTTTCTTTTTGAATAAAAAATAATCCTTTAAGATGGTAAATGAAATTATTGAATTCTGTGTCTGACGAGAGGTAATTCCAAACATTGCTATAATGATCCCAAAGCTACCGAATAGAACACCGTATGGTACTACACGTCATCTTTGGTGAATCCGAAGACCTAATTTTAAAGGTCTAGAGTTGGAGTGCCACAGGGGTGGGCAGATATTTCTTTCCTAGTGCCACAGATAGAAATTTCTTTCCTAGTGCCACAGGTAGAAATTTCTTTCCTAGTGCCACAGGTAGAAATTTCTTTCCTAGTGCCACAGATAGAAATTTCTTTCCTAGTGCCACAGATGGAAATTTCTTTCCTAGTGCTACAGGTAGAAATTTCGGTGCTACAAAATATTTTTCCTTCATATAAAATGAAATTTAATGAAACACTTATTTACTTTTTATAGTTTTTTTCTAATAGCATATTAAAGATTGCACCATATGAGGAGAAGTAAAATCAATTAGATAACTAGCTTTATCAAAACAAATTTCACTCTCATACATTAACATATAAAATTATCAAACATTTGCATATATTAGAGAAGCATTTCTATAAAAATTAATATAGATTAAATGA
Source organism: Caprella mutica (assembly GCA_947561585.1). Classification (NCBI taxonomy): domain Eukaryota; kingdom Metazoa; phylum Arthropoda; class Malacostraca; order Amphipoda; family Caprellidae; genus Caprella; species Caprella mutica. Next base: position 116,514 of record CANNZV010001699.1, read on the forward strand.
AATAAAGAAGCTATGATATTCTATGCTAGAGCGAGCAAATAAATAAAGTATTGTGTTTGAGATAGAATAACGGACAGATGACGATTTTTTTCTCCTTCTATTCTGACGGCCATAAGCTAGTCGAAACACACTCTATTATACATTGATATACAAGTGCTCAACAATCAATTATTATACAGTAATGTTAAATTTCTACATTGCCTCTGAATAAAATAGCAAATCAGCAGGAATAACTTATTAAAAAATACTATAAACAAGCAAATTGCAAATATATTAACAGACAACAGCAATCACTTACGAAATCTGAAGGCAATAAAACACATTTAAAATAGTTATTGGTAAGTTGAATAATTTTCTTAAATGTATTTTATTTCCTTTCAATTTAATAGGGGTAACTTTTAATAACTTATAAATAGGTTAGGTGGGCACCGGTGCCATTTGAGTGCCAAAAAGAGCACTCAGTGCCGCAATTGTCCACCCCTTGTGTAGACTCTACTTAACTCTAGTAGAACCAAAAACATTCGAAAACAATAATGAGGCCAAGAATAACAACCAATTTTGAAAAGACTCCATCACTATGTTTTTAAGTTACATTATTTTATCAATGTCTTGACAAGTGTTAAACCCTTGGAAATGTTTGAGGTTTCATTTCTGGAAAGCGTTTATCTCACCAATAAACTGCTATAAATATCACTGAAGTGTCACATCGAATCATCGAAAACAAAGTAAACATTGAACGCTTCTGAAGAGGTTTCCAATGTTAGTGGTGACACGAAGCACTTTTCTATCTTTATGTCCCTCACTCTATCCTTCTGTGACTGTTAGTACTTTGCAATGTTTTGAGTGAATCGTTTTGGTGATGTACTGTCAGAGAAAAGAGTCACTGTGATGATGTACTATCAGAGAAAAGAGTCACTGTGATGATGTACTATCAGAGAAAAGAGTCACTGTGATGATGTACTGTCAGAGAAAAGAGTCACTGTGATGATGTACTGTCAGAGAAAAGAGTCACTGTGATGATGTACTATCAGAGAAAAGAGTCACTGTGATGATGTACTATCAGAGAAAAGAGTCACTGTGATGATGTACTGTCAGAGAAAAGAGTCACTGTGATGATGTACTGTCAGAGAAAAGAGTCACTGTGGTGATGAACTATCAGAGAAAAGAGTCACTGTGATGATGTACTATCATAGAAAAGAGTCACTGTGATGATGTACTATCAGAGAAAAGAGTCACTGTGATGATGTACTATCAGAGAAAAGAGTCACTGTGATGATGTACTATCGGAGAAAAGAGTCACTGTGATGATGTACTATCAGAGAAAATAGTCACTGTGATGATGTACTATCAGAGAAAAGAGTCACTGTGATGATGTACTATCAGAGAAAATAGTCACTGTGATGATGTACTATCAGAGAAAAGAGTCACTGTGATGATGTACTATCAGAGAAAATAGTCACTGTGATGATGTACTATCAGAGAAAAGAGTCACTGTGATGATGTACTATCAGAGAAAAGAGTCACTGTGATGATGTACTATCAGAGAAAATAGTCACTGTGATGATGTACTATCAGAGAAAAGAGTCACTGTGATGATGTACTATCAGAGAAAATAGTCACTGTGATGATGTACTATCAGAGAAAAGAGTCACTGTGATGATGTACTATCAGAGAAAAGAGTCACTGTGATGATGTACTATCAGAGAAAAGAGTCACTGTGATGATGTACTATCAGAGAAAATAGTCACTGTGATGATGTACTATCAGAGAAAAGAGTCACTGTGATGATGTACTATCAGAGAAAAGAGTCACTGTGATGATGTACTATCAGAGAAAAGAGTCACTGTGATGATGTACTATCAGAGAAAAGAGTCACTGTGATGATGTACTATCAGAGAAAAGAGTCACTGATCAATGATTATTTTAAAAATCAGTTTTCTAATTTCCTATTATTTTCAAATCTAATAAATTTGTTGCCGTATCTAGACCAATTTTAAAATATCTACAAGCATTAAAATTAGTGAATTTCTATATATTTTGAAATATGAAATTAGTAAAATCTGGTACATAATCATCACTCTTTTATATAACTGTACGGATGGTGTACAGTCATATAACATGTATCTGATGGTCAATAATTATTAAAATACTTCCGCGCGAAGATCCGACCCATCCGAAGTACCGCAAGTGCTAAAATGATCCGCTGGTAAAGCAATAATTTTACAGATTCAAAATCGGAAAAAACTTTTGATGTGTTTTCTAACTATCGGGGAGTGTATGAATTTTCAGACTATAAGAAGCAATTGCGCTAATTAGTTGGTGTCAAATTAATGTAATATTTCTATCAGAAGTATCTATTTCTGGGCTGTTTTTTCACGCGGGAGGATCTTAAAAGTAAACTGTACTTACTTTTTAAAATTATAGAAAGTACACTTAGTGCAGTACTTGCTGTTTACAATTAAAGTACACTTAGTACAGTACTTACTGTTTACAATTTAAGTACGATTAGTACACTATGTACTGCTTAAAATTATAGTACACTTAGTACAGTACTCACTGTTTACAATAATCTTTGCTTTGTTGCTTGACTGTTTCAGTTGGCCGGTAAGTTTATCAACTGTACTACACTGGTAGTAAGAATGACCGTCAGATGGCGACACAGACAGGATGTGTAGTGTGCCTGTCTCATCCAAATAATGCTTGCGATCTGAAATAGAAGAGAAGATAATGGTTAGTAATGTATTGAGTGGAAAAATACGATTGTACATATAACTTTTGCATTAAGAAACAAGACTACATATGCGGGAACTTTATTTCGTGGCCATAAAAAAATCAATAATGTACTAGAAACTTGGGATCTTTGATGGTAAACATGTGGTTGATTTCAACCAACCCTTCCTCTCTCAACCACGGAATTCACATAGTGGTTCTGGTTCCAGTGGTTCCGGTTTCAGTGGTTCTGGTTCAGTGGTTCTGGTTTCAGTGGTTCTGGTTTCACTGGTTCTGGTTTCAGTGGTTCCGGTTTTAGTGGTTCTGGTTCCAGTGGTTCTGGCTTCAGTGGTTCTGGTTCCAGTGGTTCTGGTTCCAGTGGTTCTGGTTCCAGTGGTTCTGGTTTCAGTGGTTCTGGTTCCAGTGGTTCTGGCTTCAGTGGTTCAATTCAATGGTTTCAGTGGTTCTGGTTCCAGTGGTTCCGGTTCCAGTGGTTCCGGTTCCAGTGGTTCCGGTTCCAGTGGTTCTGGTTCAAGTGGTTCTGGTTCCAGTGGTTCTGGTTCCAGTAGTTCCGGTTTCAGTGGTTTTGGCTTCAGTGGTTCCGGTTTCAGTGGTTCTGGTTCCAGTGGTTTTGGCTTCAGTGGTTCATTTCAATGGTTTCAGTGGTTCATTTCAATGGTTTCTGTGGTTTATTTCATTATTTTTGACAGCAGAGGTTTGACGAAAGTTTCACGCGTTGCATTTTAAAGTGTTTTCGGATTCAATTCCGTAGCCCAAATAAATCATTTCTGGTGACTTTTTGTGCATAAAAATAATCCGTTACGAAATCAGGAATATATAATATAAATTATTTTTAACTTCTTTTCTCTTTTTAATGGAAAATTATTGTTTGTAGACAAACAAAATAAAATCTCAAAAACAAATTGAAATTGAAATATTATTTTTAGATTATCGAAATGTGTTCAATGTTCACAAAGTTTGAACTAAAGTATATAACTTGTTATTGAAAAAGAAAGATATACACCAATGAACATTGACGAAAAAAACAGTTATTAAAATTTAGGAAAAACGTATAGGTTATTAGCATTTGAAAGAACGTAGATTAATTATTATATGAAGAACGTAGGTTAATTATTATTTGAAGAACGTAGGTTAATTATTATTTGAAGAACGTAGGTTAATTATTATTTGAAGAACGTAGGTTAATTATTATTTGAAGAACGTAGGTTAATTATTATTTGAAGAACGTAGGATAATTATTATTTTAAGAGTTATGTTTTTTTTAATTATTATTCGAAAAATTATTTATAAAACGTAGGTAACAAAAATCAATAAAGTTTTCATTACAAGACAGGCTCCGCTTTTATTACCAAATCACGAATCGGTCTTATTGCCAAATGGTAATAAGTGCGGGATAAAGTCGCAAGTAACTAACTAATATAATTGTTACTCTTTAATTAATTATTTCATTTTCTATGAGTTATAATGCAAGAAAATTGTATTTAAATTCAAGGTACTAAGTCTAATTAAACATTGTTGTCTGTTGCCGGAATTAGCTCATACTCTGTAATTAAAGTTCAAAGTAGTTAATTAATTAATTCAACCATAACTTAACTCTCACTCAGTATAGGTGAGTAATTAATAGATACTTTCATTTATATAATTGTGTTATATTGAGTCATTGTGAAAATATATATTATATATATTAGGCAGTAGGGTACTAAGTTCCAGGTTATTGGTTGGTTCTACATTTTCGGACAAGTAAGGAAATAAAATATATTAATTATTATTTAACTTCTATTCTAATTGATATCATGGGTATCAATTAAGATAGAAGTTTATTATATATAAATTTTTACATGACCTAAAATATGAAACCGTGCGATAACACGGAACTAACCCTAAAATAGGACATGTTGAATTTCTGAACCAATTGCTTCTAATAACCTAATTTGGATTATAATTTTTATGTTTATTGTAGTCACCGTGAAAAAATCACCTCAAAAAAATGTCTCCGTTTTCTATGTCTACGAGCTGTAATAACATCGAGACATGCCTCGCAATTATTACAACTTTTATAAAAACACATTATATTGAATCACATTAAACAATTCAAAATCTTATTGTAAAATAAAACAATGCATAACACATTAGGTAGTTTCTAAATTATATTATTTGAATCTAGTTCTTACGCACTTCAAAACAGTTTCAGAGAAACTACTCTGGTAAACATTCCATAAATAACTGGAACTTTCCTCAACTAAGTTCTTGAAGATATTATAATGATTCTAATTGAAAAGAAGGAAATATGTAAAGAACTGATTTGGAATAGAATATTTTGAGGGAAATTATAGGTTATTTTCCATATATTTTAGATACATTAAAATTAAAAATTAAATTTCATCAAAATTATACAAATAGAAGATAGGGCAAGTTACGAGTTATTGGACGGTTCCACATCTGCGATCATATAAGAAAAAAAATACAATAATCATTATTTCAAATTATATATTTTTTCTTATATGATCGAAAATGGAAAACTGTCCAATAACTTGATATCTCACCGTGGACTTTGATCCAGAAGAGCCAAATAGGTTTTCATGACATCAATCATCATAGCCACTACACATATATTAGACTCTTCTAGAATTCAATTTATCATTGCCTCAGTTCGAGCGTACGAATACTGAGGAGCTTCGAACATTTCTCTCGAAAAGACGGGATTCAAAGAGAATATTGATGAGTTCGAATTGATCTTTGGTGAATTTGTAACTTGAATATAATTAGACATTCGAACCTGAATGCTGGAGATATTTTATAGTCACTGTGTTAGAGTTATGAGAATATGATAATTATATGATAATGATATGATAATATGATAATTATATGAGAATGATATGAGAATATGATAATTATATGAGATAAGAGAATGATATGAGATATGAGAATGATATGAAAATATGATAATTAATTAGATATGAGAATGATATAAAATATGAGAATGATATGAGATATGAGAATGATATGAGAATGATAGGAGAATGATATGAGATATGAGAATGATATGAGATATGAGAATGATATGAAAATATGATAATGATATGAGATATGAGAATGATATGAGAATGATATGAGATATGAGAATGATATGAGATAAGAGAATGATATGAGATATGAGAATGATATGAGATATGAGAATGATATGAGAATGATATGAGATATGAGAATGATATGAGATAAGAGAATGATATGAGATATGAGAATGATATGAGATATGAGAATGATATGAGATATGAGAATGATATGAGATATGAGAATGATATGAGAATGATATGAGATATGAGAATGATATGAGATAAGAGAATGATATGAGATATGAGAATGATATGAGATATGAGAATGATATGAGAATGATATGAGATATGAGAATGATATGAGATAAGAGAATGATATGAGATATGAGAATGATATGAGATAAGAGAATGATATGAGATATGAGAATGATATGAGATATGAGAATGATATGAGAATGATATGAGATATGAGAATGATATGACATATGAGAATGATATAAGATATGAGAATGATATAAGATATGAGAATGATATAAGATATGAGAATGATATGAGAATGATATAAGATATGAGAATGATATGAGATATGAGAATGATATGACATATGAGAATGATATAAGATATGAGAATGATATAAGATATGAGAATGATATAAGATATGAGAATGATATGAGAATGATATAAGATATGAGAATGATATGAGAATGATATAAGATATGAGAATGATATGAGAATGATATAAGATATGAGAATGATATGAGAATGATATAAGATATGAGAATGATATGAGATATGAGAATGATATGAGAATGATATGAGATATGAGAATGATATGAGATAAGAGAATGATATGAGATATGAGAATGATATGAGATAAGAGAATGATATGAGATATGAGAATGATATGAGATATGAGAATGATATGAGAATGATATGAGATATGAGAATGATATGACATATGAGAATGATATAAGATATGAGAATGATATAAGATATGAGAATGATATGAGAATGATATAAGATATGAGAATGATATGAGATATGAGAATGATATGACATATGAGAATGATATAAGATATGAGAATGATATAAGATATGAGAATGATATGAGATATGAGAATGATATGACATATGAGAATGATATAAGATATGAGAATGATATAAGATATGAGAATGATATGAGAATGATATAAGATATGAGAATGATATGAGAATGATATAAGATATGAGAATGATATGAGATATGAGAATGATATGACATATGAGAATGATATAAGATATGAGAATGATATAAGATATGAGAATGATATAAGATATGAGAATGATATGAGAATGATATAAGATATGAGAATGATATGAGAATGACATAAAAAAATTTAAACAACCTAAAAAATATTTACGAGTTGTTTTCAATTAATTCTTCAAAAACTAAATAGAAATATTGCAAATAGTTTGTAGCAAAAGAGAAAGTTATGGATGGTGCATAGAAGATTAAGTAAGTGTCACATAATAATCTTCTATGGCCTCACCATAAATAGAATTTTCATTAAATTGCATATATTTTTCTATATGTGAATCTATTTAATTCAATAATTTAAAAGAGTGACTTATTATCTGACACTTTTTTTTCATCTTTCAAAACAAGAAAAACAAAATCTTTACAGAAGAGAAAATTCCTTCATGAACTTACAGCACTCCTTCCGAGGTTGATTGATAACACCCGTAAGGGGTGAACTTGACCACCCTAAAACCTCTTCTTCGCGGCTGAGAGGATGCTGAAGGCATTCCCTCTCTGGATCGCAAGAGCCATTCGCTGTTGGAACCGGGCAGACTCCCTTGAATCGTTCGTTGTCTCAAAAAGGCGTCTACCTATGGACTTCATGATTGAGGAGGTACCGTACACTCCTGTGGTCTCTATAGCAATTGGCTCAAAATGTAAGCATCACCAAGGGCGGGGTATTTCTGACGTTTACGGTTCTCTGCAGCCCCGGCAGCTGATCAGCCTCAACCGCGGAATCATTGAGGTGTGTCTCAGCAAATGTGTCAACACACGTGCAATCCCAAATCAGACTCTTTCCATTATTGTAAGGAAACACAGTAGCACCATCTTGGCGCTTACCATCACTGCTGTCAAGCCCAGAAGGTCCTACACTGATGGGAGTCCTGCTCTCTGCAAAGCCCGTTTTGCAGAGTCGCATGTCTTAGGTGACGCCCAGATCTGTATCTACAAGACAGGCCATGCAGTCCTCTAACATCCATCCCACTACCACAGCAGCAAGACTTAGGTTCACAAACTCTGACACCCACTCGGAGAGCAATGGCTACCCTCATGACCACTGGGTCAAGCTGTGTACCTAATGACGGTATGGGAATAGCATTCAACCCCACTCCAGTTTCTTTTAGAGATGAAGATAACAGTCGTGCCCTTACCACCTGATCATCTCTAGCCAACAGACTCTCCAATGAAAGAGCCCGTGGTGTATCCCATTCTTTAGACTGCTTTTTATATTTCAAACATTTGTATCTCATAAATTATTATAGGTAGATACTGTAATTTTTTTTTTAAATAACGAGAATAAAATAATTAAAAAAGTTATGTATGTTTGCAACAAATGTTTGAAAACTACCCAGCAGTCAAATTAACTACTTGGTATTTCCATCGTTAGTTAAATACGTTTAATTCTAAAGTAAATAAGCTAATAAGTAGTAAGCACTTGTTAGCTGTTAGGCAGACACTCGAAATGATCACTTTAGGTAGCCATTGAAGCTCTTCTTGGACCCATTTCATTCTTTCACTTTGGACCATTTCATTCTTTCACTTTGGACCATTTCACTTAATGGTTCAGAAGCCATTGTTCCGCGGAACATTCTCTTTGTTTTCCGTTCAGGAAGAAATATTAGAAAACTTGAAAGACAGTACGCTCTTTAATCCGACCATTCGGCGGACTGATAATTAAAAGAACGACTTATATAGAATCTAAACCATCTGCTAGTTAAATTACACACTGTCAAATATTTCTGTATTGTGTATAAACTGAGAATGCAAAATGCATGTCCATTAAAAACAATTAGGCACAGTTTTCTCTAGTAAATAATCTAAATAAATCATCTATGTATACATACAGAATTGAGAAAAATGATGATTAGATAATTTCTATAAATGTCTAGTGCTACTGCTAACCTAATTATTGAATTAAATTTACAGAAATTCTTTACAGGAAACTTTTGTGTTACATAGGAATAAGGACGCAATGGAGACTGTTTTCCACTTAAAATGCCTTCTAACGACAACCCAATGGAAGAGCTGTGGTTAATATCAGACTAGAAATAACGAAGATAAGATAAAAATCATCAAAGCCCCATGAAACAATACCCCAAAAGACAGAAAATTCTAAAAATCAATAAAATATGATTCCTCAGGGCAAAATTCTCTGGTCTTTGAACACTCTGTTCTCATCTAACTTCCTCGTGTATATACATACTCTCCAGTTTCTGAATGTTCTCTTATTTCTCTACATTATTTATATTGTCTGTGTGAATTCTTTTGTCCCTGTAAAGTTTCAGCATCTCTGGTTAAACAGTAACTTAAATGATTCTTTGTACGTTTGGGGTCAGATGCAGAAGACTCTCGTGCATATGGCTGGGGCTCAGAGTTCCTTAAAGTTATAATAAATTCGATTTTTCTTTCTATTGTGCAGCTTCTTACACTGGGTGAGAAAAAATTTAAGGTAATTGTAATAATATCCCCTTTTTAAACGAAATATAATTTAAGAAATATTAATCAGTTAGCTGTTTAGGGAAAATTACGAATTATCGGTCAGTTTCACATCTTCGGTCAAATAAGAAAAAACGATATTATGATTGTTAATTTACTTTTATATTAATTGGTATCCATGATACCTACAGGTATCATGGATACAGACTGCAGGTACCAATTACAATAAAAATAAAATAAAAATTATAATATTGTTTTTTCTTATATGACCGAAGATGTGAAACTGACCGATAATTCGTAATTTACCCTAGTTTGAATTATAAAATTGCTGTTTGTGTTTACATACTTATAAGAATTAATTTCTTCAGCTTTCAATATTTTATTAGCTTTACTTAATTCTTTTATTAATATTCAAAGGTTTATTCAAACAATTTACAAAGAACAAAACATTGGAAATAAAATTATGAATTATTAAAAGTATTTTATTTCTCTACTTTAGATCTTCGAACTCAATGCGTTTATAAGAAATTCAAAGAGTGGCATAAAATAAATAATTAATAGTTTTCTGTATAAAATTTCAAATAAGTCATTAAAAACTGGCTGAAGGTTTTGTCTGATGGGGTTTTTGTCTGATGGGGTTTTTGTCTGATGGGGTTTTTGTCCGATGGGGTTTTTGTCCGATGGGGTTTCATCTGATGGGGTTTTGTCTGATGGGGTTTTTGTCCGATGGGGTTTTTGTTTGATGGGGCATTTTTCTGATGGGAATTTTGACTTTACCGTTTTCGTAATTTGGGGGTCATAAAACTGGGAATTTTATCGGTGCTCCATATGTCAAATTTCTGTTTAACGGAAAAAAAATCTTCATACGGAATGAAAATCACGACCTGTTCAAATATTTAAGCACATAGCAGATCAAAAGAACGATATCCAAAGTAAGTGCAGACCTAACGAGTAACTGCACTCTATGCCCTTTGTAACGGCAGTATATGCACTTTGTAACTGCACTTTGTAACTGCAGTTCAATATAACTTTTCAGTTTATAAATCATGTGACAGTAAAAAGAAAATGAAAAAAAATGAGGAAAATATTTACTTTATGAATTCTATGCTAGGAAATGAAATAAATAAAATAAAATACTCTATCTTATAATATTAAATGTACTTATTTTATTAACTACAACTTTATTTATTGTAAATGAAAAATAAAAAACATGCTCCAATAAAAAAATATATATTATTTTTAAATATGATTTTTTCATCGATTTTTAATCTTTGATTCGATTTTCTTCAAAATGAAACGTAAGATTAAACAGAAAATGAATAAAAAAATCATTATATTGTTACAAAATTAAATGTAAAATATTTCATATCTTTGATAATATCTTTTCTTCGTTCTTTCTATTCTATATCTTTTTAATGGAAACATTTGTTGTATTAACAAATAATATAAGTTATTTACGAACCAAATTTCAAGGTTCAAAACTGTGAAACAAAATGCCACAGCAGATAATTAGACTCGTGTGTTTTGATTAGCCATTCAAGGTGATAGCAATTACGGTCAAAATAATTTGAAAACTTGTTTTTGAATATATTATTACTGCAAAACTCCTCTATAGTGAACTCCTATAGAGTGAACTCCTCTATAGTGAACTCCTATAGAGTTAACTCCTCTATAGTGAACTCCTATAGAGTGAACTCCTCTATAGTGAACTCCTATAGAGTGAACTCCTCTATAGTGAACTCCTATAGAGTGAACTCCTCTATAGTGAACTCCTATAGAGTGAACTCCTCTATAGTGAATTCCAATAGAGTGAACTCCTCTATAGTGAACTCCTATAGAGTGAACTCCTCTATAGTGAACTCCTATAGAGTGAACTCCTCTATAGTGAACTCCTATAGAGTGAACTCCTATAGAGTGAACTCCTCTATAGTGAACTCTTATAGAGTGAACTCCTCTATAGTGAACTCCTATAGAGTGAACTCCTCTATAGTGAACTCCTATAGAGTGAACTCCTCTATAGTGAACTCCTATACAGTGAACTCCTCTATAGTGAACTCCTATAGAGTGAACTCCTCTATAGTGAACTCCTATAGAGTGAACTCCTCTATAATGAACTCCTATAGAGTGAACTCCTCTATAGTGAACTCCTATAGAGTGAACTCCTATAGAGTGAACTCCTCTATAGTGAACTCCTATAGAGTGAACTCCTCTATAGTGAACTCCTATAGAGTGAACTCCTCTATAGTGAACTCCTATAGAGTGAACTCCTCTATAGTGAACTCCTATACAGTGAACTCCTCTATAGTGAACTCCTATAGAGTGAACTCCTCAATAGTGAACTCCTATAGAGTGAACTCCTCTATAGTGAACTCCTATACAGTGAACTCCTCTATAGTGAACTCCTATAGAGTGAACTCCTCTATAGTGAACTCCTATAGAGTGAACTCCTCTATAGTGAACTCCTATAGAGTGAACTCCTATAGAGTGAACTCCTCTATAGTGAACTCCTATAGAGTGAACTCCTCTATAGTGAACTCCTATAGAGTGAACTCCTCTATAGTGAACTCCTATACAGTGAACTCCTCTATAGTGAACTCCTATACAGTGAACTCCTCTATAGTGAACTCCTATAGAGTGAACTCCACTATAGTGAACTCCTATAGAGTGAACTCCTCTATAGTGAACTCCTATAGAGTGAACTCCTCTATAGTGAACTCTTATAGAGTGAACTCCTCTATAGTGAACTCCTATACAGTGAACTCCTCTATAGTGAACTCCTATAGAGTGAACTCGGTCCTAGGAAAAAAAGTTTCAGAAAATTCGCTCCTCCTCCCAACCACCTGTCAGATCATTATACATTATAACAAACTAGCGGATACACCAAACTAAATAACGGATAACGCCATTTATGCTGAGAATTAATTTCAAAATAATTTTTTTTTTTCCCAGACCTAAGTTTCCAGACATGAAATTTTATGACAGACTTAACACAATTTGTTCACTATACAGGGTAGTTCTCTTACTCAAGACTCAACATTCACTATAGGGGAGTATTAATCAATTAAATACACTGTATCACAGTCGAGAAAATACAGTCACCGATCATTGGTTTTCTCTTGGTGATAATAATCGATGACAAAAAGATCATCTATCTACGACAATAAATGATTAGACCAAAATACAAGAGTAATTTAGCATCAATTTAAAACAGTTACAGTCTATCGTCTTCCGTCGGACACTCTTGATACAAATCCCTATGATAATATTTTGAAATTTTCATATTTTTCTAAATAATATCATCATTATACACCATAATGAGCAGGGTTGTGACAATATGCTCTAAAAACTATAGATCCCAAAAATAATATAGACGGAGAGAATTAAAGAGTATTGAATCGTTCTAAACCAGCGGTATAAAGTATTCGATACCATTTCATTTAGTTTCGTCGGGATCTATAGTTTTTAGAGCATATTGTCCCAGCCCTAATAATGAGAATAATAACCGATGTACCGGTGACAGCTTCACCGACTGGGAACAGGACTTAGTTTTAAATGTTCACAAGGACCTTAATTAAGTCCCTGAAGAGTGTAATTAAGTCTCATTGTCTCTAGCAAACACATTTCTTTATTTTAATCCATTGCAGTAAGATGAGTTTCTATTCAGACTGAATGTGGGGTAACTTTCGAGTTATTGCACGGCTACAAATTAACGAACATTAAAGAAAGAACCGTGTGCGAAGATTATTAACAACAAATGGTGGTTGTTTTAACTCTTCACTGTGCACTTTATTAACAACAAAAAGTGGTTGTTTTAACCCTTCACTGTGCACTTTATTTACAACAAATGGCGGTTGTTTTAACCCTTCACTGTGCACTTTATTTACAACCAATGGCGGTTGTTTTAACTCTTCACTGTGCACTTTATTTACAACAAATGGCGGTTGTTTTAACCCTTAACTGTGCACTTTATTTACAACAAATGGTGGTTGTTTTAACCCTTAACTGTGCACTCTATTTACAACAATTGGTTGTTTTAACTCTTCACTGAGCACCTTATTAACAAGTAAAAACAAATGATTGTTTTTTCAAAATTATTCAATATTTTCTTATCTATCCAAACACTGTCAGTTTTGATATCAATATTTTCATGTGTGCAATAAATTGTCTTCACTATACATAAATTATCAGCAATTACATATAAAAAATAGTCCAAAAGAACTATAAACTGTTGTACCGAGCATATTCCTATTGATCCGTAGTCATTGTATATTAAATTCAAATTAATTTGAGTTCCGTCACACCAAAACGCATGGGCAAAATAATCTGGCAAAAGTTCTGCTATGCTTGCTTTATAAGTTTATTGTGTAATATATGCTTTAATTTGTATAATGCATGAGATACGCTTTATATTGTATAATATCTTTATATTGAATATTGTATGATAATTGACTCATTGTGTAATATATTTCAAAAAGTCTGAAAGAAGGCTAAAAGATTTGAAAAAAAAAGAAAAAAAAATCTAATAAGTTTGGTCAATATATACATACAAAACTCTCGTACTATAGCTATAAGAAATGTTATTCTTAATAACATAGTCTATACTTACGAGGAGTTATCTTATGGTTTATAAAATTTATTACATTGCAAGATGATATTTCCATCATCGATTATAAATTATCGAAAAGCCACCTCTCGGTGATTAGAATTTTATTACTGACATATTCCCTTCCAGACACTCCGATCAAATTTCGACAGGGTGTTTGAGGACCAGATATTAACGAGTGAAATGATGCTCATAAATATGGCCGAAGCTTCGGCATAACGCGTTAAAGGAGACGAAACCGGTTCGAAATGCATCTATACCCTCAAACAAATTCTGGAGAAATTATACCTGGGGTAAGTTCTTAATTATCGGTCAGCTCAACATTTTCGGACACTTAAGAAAAAATGTATAATATTTAACTTTATTTTTATTGGTATCCATGATACCTGCAGGTATCATGGAAACAAATTAAAATAATAATTATTGTACATTATTTCTTAAGTGTCCGAAAATGTGGAACTGACCGATAATTAGGAACTTACCCCATGAGAGGTTACTGAAAGTATATTCAGTTACAAGATACAAATTAGGTTTAGTGTTTCAAGTTTTATTGGGATATATGAACTTTCTTCAACAAAATTTTAATGAAATTACACAATTAAATTTCCTTTTGGTTTGAGAATAATAATAACTTTTTATCTATCTGACAAAAACTAAATTCTATTATTATAGTATAGAACATCATAACAAAAAATTCATAAGAGAAATGCAAAATAAAAACAATTTAACTCTCAGCATTTTTCTTTTATAAAAATCTTTATGATGTTTTGAACATAAAATTATATTAATTCTTCAAAAGATTTATTATGAAAAGCCTTTAGAAAATACACATAACATGAAAAACCACTATAGCTCCGATATCAAAAGATATGCCTATCATCTAAGAGTGTGACACAAAATTGTACCATTTAATCAATATTCATTATTAATGTATACAGTAGTGGCCAAAATATATGGGTAGGCAAAAACAAGTTATCTAAATCTTTAATTTCATAAAAAGTACAGAACACATATCATTGAAATTTCGCATGTATTTTCATATAGAGCTCATATGTATTCGTATGAAATTTCAAACCATTTGGACAAATATTCTAGGAATAGTTCCATATTTCCCCTCAAACACTAAATTTTGCTCTGGTCAAAAGTAAAGGGTAGCCATCATAAACTTTGAATATTCCCAGATTGTGGCAATTAACTTAATAATTTGTGAATATTTCTTTCCTATATCACTTCAATACATCTTCTAACAAAAAAAATCTATTAGTTATCCATCTTCTATTCATCCTCGAGAAGTGTCCACAATTTTTCCACATTTGTTGAGGACTTGAGTTTCTTCTCTAAGTACAGTCTCTAATTTTCGATGCCAGAGATTTCTATTGCCACATGAAGGTCCAAAAGGATTGTACAACATATTGTGGCTCAACATAAGCAGTATGGAGTTGTTGATTCCAAACCGAAGAGTTGTAGACTTCCTAAAGCATTGCCAAGAGAAGATCATGCAACTCTTCAAAGTAGCTTGCAAGGTAGTTTCAACACTTCTGGTAAAATTTTTCGTGAGATAGATGTCACGTCTGGTGGTACGGTGTCCCGGTCTACTTTTTCGCTTCGACTTCAACAAGTTGGTTTGCAATAATTTGTCCCTGAATCGAAGCTTTCAATCTCAAAAAAGAAACGGAAAGTAATACTTGTGTTTTGTCATGAGCATGTCGTTTGGTCGATTGATCAGAGGTCGGATGTACATTCTAGTGATGAATGAAAGAAAATTAGATTATCTTTGGTTCTTATAGGAAAGTACAAATTAAACGTAAAGTAGACGAAATGTTAACTCTGAACTGCGTCAAGAAAACTGTTAAGTTTGGAGGTGGTAGTGGAATGGTTTGGGGATGATTTCTTCGGCTGGACCCATCCCATTGTACTTCTTTCTGCACGGAGGAGTTATTGTAGAAGTATAAAACAACTCTTTCGTCACCATACTCTCCCCTATCAACAAGCAGCTGACCTTCAACCACCGAATTTCATGCAGGACAACGTACACGACTACTCAGATAAAAAAAAGTTAGGACCCTATTTGGAAATGAAGAAATTGGTCTAATGAGCTGGCATTCACAGAGTCCTGACCTCAATCAAATTGAGATTGTTTCGATAATAATTGGAGACTGTACTCAGAGCAGATATAAACAAATGTTTTTGTTGTAGAAGATCTTTTGAAGTGATATAGGAAAGAATTATTCACAAATTATTAAGTTAATTGCCAATATCCAGGAATATTTCAAAATACTCTTAACTTTTCACCAGAACTAAATTTATTGTTTCAGACGAATTATCAAACTATTGCTAGAATATTTGTCCAAATGCTTTGAAAGTTCATACAAATACATATGATCTCTATATGAAAATACCTGCAGGATTTCAATAATGTGTGTTTTGTACTTTTTTATGAAATTAAAGATTGTTCTTGTCTACCCTTATATTTTGGCCACTACTGTACGTATATAAGTAGTACCATAATGTATGCTGAATCTTAATCATAACCATGTCCTATATAATCATGGAAGATTAGGAGGGGAGCTCTCGATGATAATCTTCTATGGCCGCACCATTATTTTCTCTCTTAATCTTCTATGGCTCTACCATAACTTTCTCTCTTAAACTTCTATAGCTCTACCATAACTTTCTCTGTTAATCTTCTATGGCCCCACCATAACTTCCTCTCTTAATCTTCTATGGCCCCACCATAACCTTCTCTCCAATACAGAAAGTCAAAGATCTATCTCTTTTATAATCATGACCAGTCTATGATTTCGGAAAGCAATGTTATTATACTTCCTTTTCAGTAAAATTAATAAGAGATTGTCATTGTCTTAATCCCATTCGAACGAAATACTAACTTAATATTATTTTCTAATAGAGATAATGTTATCTTAAATAATAATATCAATAGCTCTGCAAAAACAATTGTTAAACATAAGTTTAGGTGAAACAATAAAGATTTACATTATAAAAAGGATTAGAACTAACCTTCCATATGTTACGATTGAGGTCTGTCCTGATGAACCTAAATTATTGATATTGTAAACTTCACTTACATGTGTAGCAAATTGTTAATAAAGGAAATGTGTAGCAAATTGTTAATAAAGGAAATGTGTAGCAAATTGTTAATAAAGGAAATGTGTAGCAAATTGTTAATAAAGGAAACGTGTAGCAAATTGTTAATAAAGGAAACGTGTAGCAAATTGTTAACAAAGGAAATGTGTAGCAAATTGTTAACAAAGGAAATGTGTAGCAAATTGTTAACAAAGGAAATGTGTAGCAAATTGTTAACAAAGGAAATGTGTAGCAAATTGTTAACAAAGGAAATGTGTAGCAAATTGTTAACAAAGGAAATGTGTAGCAAATTGTTAACAAAGGAAATGTGTAGCAAATTGTTAACAAAGGAAACGTGTAGCAAATTGTTAACAAAGGAAATGTGTAGCAAATTGTTAACAAAGGAAACGTGTAGCAAATTGTTAACAAAGGAAACGTGTAGCAAATTGTTAACAAAGGAAATGTGTAGCAAATTGTTAACAAAGGAAACGTGTAGCAAATTGTTAACAAAGGAAACGTGTAGCAAATTGTTAACAAAGGAAATGTGTAGCAAATTGTTAACAAAGGAAACGTGTAGCAAATTGTTAACAAAGGAAATGTGTAGCAAATTGTTAACAAAGATTCCAATTGTTAACAAAGGTTCAAATTGTTAACGCAGCAATGGCTTGTAACCAATTGCTTCTGTATATAACAGAGTCAACAGTTTCAATGTTATGGAAATTATATTATGTTTATTACAAGCAAATGGCGAACACAAAGAGTTTCTAGGACCATTTGAAAGGATCCACAGTTTCCAAATGAGAAAACACAAAGTAACATTTAATAATTTAAACTGCTATAGCTGCTTAAATATTTAGATCATTTGATGAGAAACCGACATCTGTGAATTCTTGGCAACACAGCTAACGGAAATTAAATATGTGTCTTTATTGTTCAGTTTTGTTAGCTTAATTGACTTCTATAGTTTTGCGAGTACAGAATTGCTAATGTTGGACATTGTAAGAGTTTATATTTATGTTCATCCTCAAT
>CANNZV010001700.1:0-134726 GCA_947561585.1 Caprella mutica
ATCATCACAGTGACTCTTTTCTCTGATAGTACATTATCACAGTGACTCTTTTCTCTGATTGTACATCATCAAAGTGACTCTTTTCTCTGATAGTACATCATAACAGTGACTCTTTTCTCTGATAGTACATCATCACAGTGAATCTTTTCTCTGATAGTACATCATCACAGTGACTCTTTTCTCTGAAAGTAAATAATCACAGTGACTCTTTTCTCTGATAGTACATCATCACAGTGACTCTTTTCTCTGATAGTACATCATCACAGTGACTCTTTTATCTGATAGTACATCATCACAGTGACTCTTTTATCTGATAGTACATCTTCACAGTGACTCTTTTCTCTGATAGTACATCATCACAGTGACTCTTTTCTCTGATAGTACATCTTCACAATAACTCTTTTCTCTGATAGTACATCATCACAGTGACTCTTTTCTCTGATAGTACATCATCAAAGTGACTCTTTTCTCTTATAGTACATCACCACAGTGACTCTTTTCTCTGATAGTACATCATCACAGGGACTCTTTTCTCTGATAGTACATCATCACAGTGACTCTTTTCTCTAATAGTACATCATCACTGTGACTCTTTTATCTGATAGTACATCTTCACAGTGACTTTTTTCTCTTATAGTACATAGTCACAGTGAGTCTTTTCTCTGATAGTACATCATCACAGTGACTCTTTTTTCTGATAGTACATCATCACAGTGACTCTTTTCTCTGGTTGTACATCATCACAGTGACTCTTTTCTCTGATAGTATATCATCACAGTGACTCTTTTCTCTGGTTGTACATCATCACAGTGACTCTTTTCTCTGATTGTACATCATCACAGTGACTCTTTTCTCTGATAGTACATTATCACAGTGACTCTTTTCTCTGATAGTACATCATCACAGTGACTCTTTTCTCTGATAGTACATCATCACAGTGACTCTTTTCTCTGATAGTACATCATCACAGTGACTCTTTTCTCTGATAGTACATCATCACAGTGACTCTTTTCTCTGATAGTACATCATCACAGTGACTCTTTTCTCTGATAGTACATCATCACAGTGACTCTTTTCTCTGATAGTACATCATCACAGTGACTCTTTTCTCTGATAGTACATCATCACAGTAACTCTTTTCTCTGATATTACATCATCACAGTGACTCTTTTCTCTGATAGTACATCATCACAGTAACTCTTTTCTCTGATATTACATCATCACAGTGACTCTTTTCTCTGATAGTACATCATCACAGTGACTCTTTTCTCTGATAGTACATCATCACAGTGACTCTTTTCTCTGATAGTACATCATCACAGTGACTCTTTTCTCTGATAGTACATCATCACAGTGACTCTTTTCTCTGATAGTACATCATCACAGTGACTCTTTTTTCTGATAGTACATCATCACAGTGACTCTTTTCTCTGATTGTACATCATCACAGTGACACTTTTTTTCTGATAGTACATCATCACAGTGACTCTTTTCTCTGATTGTACATCATCACAGTGACTCTTTTCTCTGATAGTACATCATCACAGTGACTCTTTTCTCTGATTGTACTTACCTATAGAAACCAAACTCAAAACACTTCTGATCAGGACTCCAATAAATTGAATAAAATCCCCAGTCGGGCATAGACACTCCGTTAGGTATCATGTTTTACGAATTAGTCTTATTCAGTGGTCACAGCTTGATACCTCATTATATGCAGCATCTGCACATGAACACAAGCCATGGGCATATAACTCTAGATGTTTATTATTTCAAAGTGATATCTTTGAAATAATCCAAAGAAAATGTTTATATATCACCCAGCTTCAATCTACACTTTCATTTAGCATTTGGAGACAGATGAAGATATGCTGTAACACTACAGATTATACTCATTCACTTACTGTAACACTACAGCTTATACCCATTCACTTACTGTAACACTACAGATTATACCCATTCACTTACTGTAACACTACAGCTTATACCCATTCACTTACTGTAACACTACAGATTATACCCATTCACTTACTGTAACACTACAGCTTATACCCATTCACTTACTGTAACACTACAGCTTATACTCATTCACTTACTGTAACACTACAGCTTATACCCATTCACTTACTGTAACACTACAGATTATACTCATTCACCTACTGTAACACTACAGATTATACTCATTCACTTACTGTAACACTACAGATTATACTCATTCACTTACTGTAACACTACAGCTTATACCCATTCACCTACTGTAACACTACAGATTATACTCATTCACTTACTGTAACACTACAGATTATACTCATTCACTTACTGTAACACTACAGCTTATACCCATTCTGCAACACACTACAGTTTACCTTTTTCCTAGAATTACTGACATCTTGAACAATTCATTATGCTAATTATCAATAGATACTTCAAACAGTGTTTTTTTATTTAATCTCTCGACTATTTCTATTTCCATCATCGCTCAGAGAAGAGAATTTATTGACAAATTGAAACTCTTGAAAAAGTCCCCTAAAGAGTGTCCAGTAATTATCATCACTAAATTTACATATAGTAACAATTTACAGTTTGTAAAGAAAACATACATGGGAAAGAATGAAGATTCTTGAAATTGAGTAAATGGTATGATAATTAAAGAGCCTGCATATTAAATGATTGAAGCTCTTCAACGTTTCATAAACTCGGGACTTAATGGCCGCGGCATCCCGAAATGGCAAGAGGATCTCTGCGATAGTATGATTACAAAGTCTTCTTTGGACGGTTGAGAAACATTACGATGTTAGTCATTAAATGTAATAGCTTCGGGATGATTGATGAAAGGACCTGGACGTAAAACACTTGCATTTAAAACAGCTACGTGGTGCTATCAAACCTTAGTCAGTGTATATTGTGCTTTGCAGCATATCTGTCTTTTGTTTATAAATTTGATTTCTATTCAAATCATCAAATCTATGCATTATTATGAAATTTCAAGTGTATTGTATAAAAAATATGGTAGTTTGCATAGATAACTACATTTCTTTGAATAGAATTTTGCATCTTCTAATTTTACATTTTAATTTCTCGAAAAAAAAAGTCATTGATTTATATAAAACTGAATTGAATTAAAATATATGTCACATAAATGTCCAAAGTATTTGAAATATTTGACTAAATCATGACCTTTTGCTCTATACTGTACAAATAATTACCATATTCTTTTTCTTTACGATTATTAAACTAACCTTTGGCTACTTTAATCTACGTATTTAAATATTTAGCATTACATGTGTTCTGAAGAATTTTAGTCCATGATCTTCACCTTATAATCTGACTATGAATAGAAACACTATGTACGGAAATGTGGCTTCTATGTGCATCTACGTTACTATGTAAGATATATCTAGACACTATTATTTATGACGTATTTTACCTACGTATCTAAGCTACTACGCGACACTCATCTAAGCTTCTATGTAAGACGTGTCCACGCTACTATAAGAATAGTATCTACGCTACTATGTAAGATGTATTATACGCTACTACGTGAGACGTATCCACGATACTATGTGAGTCGTATTTACGCTAACAAATGTGGCTGGTATCTAAGCTACTACGTACATGAGACGTACCTAGATACAATACTATGTTAGACGTCATCAGAAATAATTTACTATACGCTACTTATATTATTATTTAGAATGGAAATGTATGTACGAATATAAATCTAGGCAGGTAAAGCTCGTACAACGGACAGCATATGTATCTGAATAAGAGGTCGCTATACGGATCTCGTGGGCGCTGTAGAGTGTCCATGTGATAATTTGATCAGTTTGGGATTTTAACTTTGTAAGTTTCTTTAACAGCATTTAAAAGGAAAAAAATATCAGACTAATATTAAATCAAAATGTTAAAGAAATCTTAAAATATATCTGAAACTTATTTATCTAAATTTACGAAATAATAAGGTAGGTATAACTTTCACTCAAATACTACAGATTATGATAAATAGGGTAATGGGTTTTAACTTCACTTACATAGATATCTAGTTATTTACATGCAAACTAATATACATATGTAACATAACAAACAATTAAGCTGAATATAATATAAAAATAAATTATTTCATTTCCTTATTCTTAACTTTTTGTTTGGTAGGTATGAGTAAAGAAAGTATACATTACTAGATAATGTTGTATAGACACACGTCTTTTTAATTCCTATAAAACTTTTCTAATCAATGGAAATGTGTCGGGAAAGGGTAACAAAATCAAATTACTGAAAACCTGAAAAACAATACATTAAGTGTTGATTGTAAATTGTAATGCCTCTGAATATAGATAATCAATGTTTGATTAGATACTTTGTAGAAGGATAAAATATTTATTGAACGATATAATTTAATAAGGTCGTTGTAAGAGCTGCACGGTCCATAGAATGGATGATTTTGTCCGCTGTACAAGCTTTAATTTTGTCCGCTGTACGAACTTTTTTGTCCGATGTACGAGCTTTATATGTATATGAATATGACAGTATAAAACTTCAATAAATTAAATATAATATACTATATCTATTATATGTATTTACGTGTATATAGTAAATTATTTCTATTAAACATTTTTCTATGGGTTTGCGATTTAGATACGGATACATGAAATTCTTTCTACCAACTTTTGTGTATTAAATATTTATCTTTTATAAGTTTTTATCTTTTGAATAAGGATTACCACTGACTTTTCCTTTTTCTCCATACACATTATTCATTATTATTCATGTGAATGTTAAAGAATAGTTACAGTTGAGTTTAACATTGCCATACAATTTATGCTAATTCAGTACCAAACTAGTTGTTAAATATTAATTAATATATGAGTTAGAAAGTGACGGTATATGCGGTCTAAAATATTTATTATTTATATTTACAAATGGTCAAACAAGCAAAATAAACAAAACAAAAATATTTAATACTTTGAGTTAAAACATTTTTTGCTCTTTGGAAATTGCTTTGTTATAAAGCAGTATTAAATTTTATTTATATTAGACCATCTATGATCAACATAGAATTATGGTTGGGTCTTAGAAGATTAAGATTGATTCTATATCTCCCGAACATAACTTTCTAGGTAGAACTCCTTAATAGTGAACTTTAACTAGTTCACTAGAGTGAGTTTACTCCATTTTATATAATTTAAAAATTTAAAAGAGGAATAGAAAACTAACTTTTTTATGGCAGACTATAGAAAATATTTTCTTTTTTTGAAGTAAAATCATTATAGTGGATAGTTTATTTTTACAGCTGTTAGTTCACTATACTGGAGTCTACTGATCAGGATGATTCACTATACAGGAGTTCACTGTAGAGAAATTCCACTGGATCTCTGATATTAATTTAAATTCATTCAATAAGTACCTAAAAATCTATCAAGAGATATTTTTTCCCAATTTTCACATTTAATATATATTGTAAACCTAACTATATTCTCTCAATGATCTAACATTTTATTTGTGTATATTGCTCTTACATTAACAAATAATCTATGGATCATATAAAATAGAAACAATATTTTACACTAAATAATCAAACCTCACTATTTAATTTCGATCCTGACTGAAACTCCATGGATTTGCCAAATTTAATTTAATTAACATACCAATGTATAAAAAAATGAAACTATTTGATCTTGAAAATATTTTTTGTTAAGATTATAATTCTAATATATTTTTCAATCTATCTTGACCATAACCTAGAGATAAATGATTGCACCAATGAGAAGTAGGGTGTAATGCTAGGTAATCTTCAATGTGTCCCACTATAACATTTGTTCTGGATCACTTAGTTCTATTAATTTTTTTTTCAGCAATAAGAATAACTATTATTATTTAAAAGGATGAATACGGAGCATCTTTCTACCATATTTGTAATAAAGGACGATGTTAAGTTGTTAACATCTTTAAAAGGAAATAAAATACAAGTTATCTCGAAGAAGTAGACGGAAAGAAAGTGAATCCAGGAACAAAGTCAACCACCTCCAGTTTGTGACTATGGATGCAAAACTCAAGTACCTACCACTAACTTTTTTATTGTGTATAATTTTTCTACTTTAACTGCAATTCGAATAAACTTATACCGGAGTTTACTACTGAATTATTGGTTCTTTTACAGCTTTATTAAACTTATAACTACTTTATTACAGCTCATTGCAGGGAAAATTTCAAGCTAATGATTGTCAAATTTATGTTACAAATTGTCACCAAATCTGTGCCACGCCATCTAGCGGCGTAAATGACAATTTTTAAATTTCTTTTTAAACGGTAATTTTGAAACAATTCATTATTTTATTAAGATTGATAATTTCTAAAATGTCTCCAATTGATGAAGGTTTGTCTGTTAGTTAGTATTATAAATTGGATTATAAAAAAAAATGAAACGGGACCCTTAATGATTGAACCGAAAGGTTTGGTTTTGCAGAAAATCTTAGATTGAGAACATCTGAAAACAAACTCGGGCAAACATTACAGTGTTTGTTAAAATCTTTATTATATGTACACTTAGAGCTAGACTATAAAATGTTATATTTGATAAACAAAACAAAAAGGAAACTTCTAAAACAGCCGACATTTTCGCCATGATATGAGTTGGTTGATGGTCACAACAAAAGATACGACTAAAACCATTCCTATCTGGTATTGATAAAGACACTTTATGTTACAAATTTAGCTTTTTAGTTCTGCTTTTGAATCATTTGGGTACTGTAAATTCTCACTTTAAATTTCAGTAATTAATAAACCGATATTCTTGCAACCAAAGAGAATGAGCAGAATCGTGATTTAACGATGAAAGACCACTGAAGAGAGAATAAAGGGAAAATTAAAATTTATTATAAAGATAAAAGGTCTTCAGACAAGAAATTAAATGGAGACAAAATTTCAAAAAGACCAAGTGTAATTTAGCCTTCATGTGGTCTAAAGAACTTTTAATTACAGAATTTAATTCAATAAAAAATTCTTGTTTTTAATGGAAAAATATTGTCTTTAAAAAAAAATTGAATCTAGAAAATAAAACTGCCGTGTTGAGCAAAGACAAAGATAAAAAACTTCAAATACGAATGGTATTGAAGTTCTATCACGCATTCTATTTCTCAGAAGAAATATGATATTGACAGAAGATTTCCTCCAAATGGGTTGTATATTTAAATATAAATGTATGTAAGTATTATCCTTAGATATATACTGAATTGCCAAAATGATTTATTACTCACAAAAGTCAAGGGTATGATTTTATAAATTTTAGTGTAACCCGTAGCCAATATAAATTATCCAACAAATGATAAGTTTTGATGTTATATCATTGGTTTCGGACAGACAGAGCACAGTTCTATTTTGATTTTTAAAATATTGATATGAATTATACACATATAGTTACACATGCAAATTATTTAAGAACTCGATAAACCGGTTAGAAAATAAATTTAGAAGAATTGGTAAGACTTCAGAATTTCTCATTAAATTGGAGTTTCATTTATTTGATAGTTGATCAATGGTATCATTTCATTATTGTCAATTATTATATAATTATATTATTGTCGATTTAAATAATTAAACATTCTACTAAACAGAATTGGTCATAATTTTTTTATATAATAAAACACAATTATTTCTGAATATTGGAAAAAGTGAAACCTCTGACAATTTATAATCAGTATTTTCATTTTCTTTATAACTAAATATTAATTATCATTTATAGCTATAATTTTAACAGACAATGTTGATAAAAGAAGAGAAAGTTATAGTAGGGCCATAGCAGATTAGGACAGAGAAACTAACTTAAATTATAAATGATAACTTGTAAAACCTAATTATTTTTGTGAAAGTTAATTAATTAAGTAAACAAGTTAAATTACAAACCATATTAAATAAAAATATTGATTTTTAAGAATTAAAAATTTGACATTGGTTCTTCTAAAAATATAAGTAGTTATTATGTAATCCCAATGTATATGACAGGTATCAAACCTAATTCCACATGCAAATATCTGTAATTTCAACAACATGGTCAACTATTTATAGATGTATACACCATACTATTTATAGATATATGTACTTGTTACTATATTTATACTTATTATTATCGATGTCATGCTCTCCCATAGTAATCTGCTATGCTGATTTTTTGAAATGATAGTAATACTACGCAATCAAGTGGAAGAAATATTCAATGTAGATATACAATTTATTTTTGGGAAATCCTACTCTATACTTAAATGCTTTGACAATATTAAGAAACAATGATTTTAATATACATTAAATGATGTAAGTATTATTATTATTCTACTAAAAGTATTATTATTATTCTACTAAAAATTTGTATTGTGCTGTACAATACAAAATAAGAATGATTAGTCAGCTAACGAATTTTTTTTTTCGAATATATAAATTGGAAATAGAGAAGATTTTTTTAATTTCAGATAAAAGTACGTCAAATTCTTTTTATACAACATCTTTATAATCTAGATATTTTTAAATAATTGCCCTAATCATTTTACCCTTCAGTTTTATCAATCTTCCAATATGTTGCATGCGAATTGTTATCTACGTGAAGAAGATTCTAATAGTGCCATATGTCAATCACACATCATTGTTTCACATCTCTTCAACCTTTGATATTTATGTATTTCCGTGATTTAGTCACCTGCATATATGAGCACGGCATGCATATACATATACCTATACCTATTTTCTCTACGGCATTCCATTGTTCGAACTATAATATTATAATAAAGTCGTGATCCAAATGCAAGTCCTTTTCAAGGGATACTATTACGCTGATGTGAGAATTTATGTTCTTCCTTATATTATTACGAAGCGTGGGGAGAAATATGAACAAAAACTGATCTTTTTCGCCATTATTGTTAAAGTTCATTACTGAAGAAATTCTGTTCAGTAATTTGAATTGTGGTTATTAAGGAAAATAGAATTATGGAGGAAGGAATTTACAAAATATTTGAAAAATCATCAGAGCTAGCTGGTGTGGAAATAAATATTCAAATATGCGTTATTGGCAGGACTGCAAACTTATTGATATGATTTAAAGATAAATATATTGATGTAAAAGTACATAATATACTTCATCTCATAACTAAAGTTGATAGATTTTGTTTGTCGTTTTTCCAATAATTTTTTTTTCACACGAAAATATTTTCCAAAAGTGTTTAATTGGAATTTATTTCTATATTAAAAAATGATTCATTTAATAAAAATAAAACAGCTACACTTATCGTTAAATGATATGGTTATCCATGTCATATAATAATATAGTTAGCCCTTTTTTATAATTATATAGTTACCCATATTGAAAATAATGAATTTATCCATATATCTTGAAACGATATAGTTACTCATATCTTAAAATAATATAGTTAAAATATCTTAAAATAATATAGTTACTCATATCTTGAAATAATATAGTTCCCCATATCTCAAAATTATATAGTTACCTATATTTAAAAAATAATATAGTTACCAATATCTCAAAATGATATAGTTATCAATATCTCAAAATGATAAGTTACCCATATCTTGAAATGATATAGTTACTCATATCTTAAAATAATATAGTTAAAATATCTTAAAATAATATAGTTACTCATATCTTAAAATAATATAGTTACCCATATCTCAAAATTATATAGTTACCTATATTTAAAAAATAATATAGTTACCAATATCTCGAAAAAATATAGTAACCCATATCTCAAAAATATATAGTTACCCATATCTCAAAATTATATTGTTAACCATATCTAAAAAATAATATAGTTATCCATATCTCAAAATAATATAGTTATCCATATCTCAAAATAATATAGTTATCCATATCTCAAAATAATATAGTTACCCATATCTCAAAATAATATAGTTACCCATATCTCAAAATGACATAGTTACCCATATCTCAAAATAATATAGTTCCCCATATCTCAAAATGATATAGTTACCAATATTTCAAAATAATATAGTTACCCATATCTCAAAATGATATAGTTACCCATATCTCAAAATGATATAGTTACCCATATCTCGAAATAATATAGTTACCCATATCTCGAAATAATATATAGTTACCCATAACTTAAAATGATATAGTTACCCATATCTCAAAATGATATAGTTACCCACATCTCAAAATGATATAGTTACCCATATCTCAAAATGATATAGTTACCCATATTTCAAAATAATATAGTTACCTATAACTTAAAATGATATAGTTACCCATATCTCAAAATAATATAGTTACCCATATCTCAAAATGATATAGTTACCCACATCTCAAAATGATATAGTTACCCATATCTCAAAATGATATAGTTACCCATATTTCAAAATAATATAGTTACCCATATCTCAAAATGATATAGTTACCCATATTTCTAAATAATATAGTTACCCATATCTCAAAATGATATAGTTACCCATATTTCAAAATGATATAGTTACCCATATCTCAAAATAACCCACTGATTGCCAACAATTGAAGTTCGGTATTATTAAGAAAACGATACAATTAGGACTGATTAGGTACTAACTATCTCCTCTTCCTATTTTTCTATTATTAACCTGTTTAAAAAAAATGGAGAATATGGAATGAATGAAGTATATACAAAAGATGAATGCCAATTACTATTATTCATATTTTAATGTTAAAATAATTTCAATCCTATCCTCATATAATAACATATTTCACTTATTCAAAATTTTCTAACCGGTAATCAAACTCTGGAACTCCACTTATTAGAGTTCCAGCCTTTTCTGTTGAAGGTCCTTATGTTCCATCTAATTTTTCATAGTTTTTTCCTCTATGGAAAAGTACCGCCATACTCTGAGCAAAGCAAGCATTGCACATTGCTGAGGCATTTTTGCGTGACTCTAGTGAGAGACTGCGATAACCCTTGCAGTATCATTAACATCTTTCGTTTCCTCATTCATTCGTGAGTCTTCCTCTTCCAATCACCACCAGACTGAGCTTACGGGAAGAAGAATTATTGCTAGTCGATAATATGTGTGTTATTAACATCTTCGATCTCTATCGTAGGTTATTGGTAATGGAAACTATAATGTAGCTAGAGGGGTAACTCAACTTTTATTATGTGAAATATTGGCTAATTTGAACTAATTATATACATGATATGCTTCTCCAGAATTGTTTTGTAAAGTAATAAAAATTAGTGTAGTTATCCCTCAATGAATGGAAAGTATTTTTTTAACGTGAAATGAGATTTTGATGTGTCAAAATGACGTGATGATTTGAAACTAGTGTTAAAACAATAGAAAAATGTTTAATTAGTCATGGCAACAAAAGGAACTAACCACCGAAATAAAATAAAATAATATTCCATTGTGGATAATCTGATACAACGTTTAAGTAAGTTTTGATATATTATAAATGTATTATAAACTTTTAATTAATTTATCATAAATACAATTTAAATTTTTCATATATTTATAGTGAATTGTTCATGAAATAATAAAGTTTATCAAAAGTTCTTTATATACAGTTATCATTAATATATTGCTAATTAAACGTAAATCTTAAGTTAATTGCAAATTTATCGTAAATTCAATATACAATTTGTATTAGGATAACTGCTTCCTTCGTAATACGGATACAAATTCTCTACCAACATATTTTTTTATTCATTTCGTAAAAATATCAATTTGAGGATTATATACGCTGTTCCATTTTGTATCAATAAATCAATTCCTACCAAGATAAGAGAACCGTTAGTAAATCTAAATAACAGAATATTAAGATAAGCTCAATTAATCATTAACGTCTGGTGTCAGTCGCAAAATATAACATCACATTATAAATGATGTAGAACTCCTCTTATAAAAAAGAAAATTAAGAACAGCCACAATTTATTCTAAGATTCGCATATTTTCTGAGTGAAACTTTTCTTATCTTCTTAAGAGGTTGCAGAGACAGAAGACCAAATCATTAAACCACCGTCCGTATCCTTAGAACCAGCTAGAAAACTATTATTAGGAGATTTTGATGAATATTCAACTTTAACTAACGTAAAATTCATACGAACAAAATGTTTGAATCAGAAATTTCAGATGAAGTTTAAAGTAACCGTTTGTAAACAATTACGAATGAATATTCAACATATCGTCATTGATAGACGATTCACAATAATCAAATCTAACGATTATAATTTCACAATTGGGAATCCCAAAAGTAGTTCCCCATTATCAGACACTGTCTCTCCAGTGGGCACTGCCACACTTACAAGCCTTGGTCTTCGCTCTGGAGCTTTTATCTAAATCTGCTCCATATTAGGTACGGTTGAACATGTATCCATTGACACAGGGATAACTTATCAATAATACGGCCTGGGGCAGTCAAGTCAAACAAAAAGAATCAGTAGTGTTAAGTATCAGGACTTCTAAATGAATATTACTTCGAACAGTTACTTTTCTACATCCATTGGGAGTTTAAATAATATACTGTGTACAGTATTATATTTAAATACAAGTATGGGTTATTAATTCATATATAATGATTTACTAAAAATTTTGTTTCACTCTCAAAACTCAAAATTTCGATTTTTAAAATTAAATAAGGACGGAATGTTATCTTACAATACATATAATAAATTCCGTAAGCTGTGGGCTTAAAAAGAGGAGAATTAATTATTTAAAACGAAGATTGAAAAGTGTCTTCTCTTGCTAAATTGATGTATTATGAAGTCAATAATAACAGAAATAAACAATATATTACACTTAAATGACATGAATTAAAAACAATATCTCTTTGGAGATATTCCCCTTGAAAATAGCAACATTATACTTTGTATGAACATTTTCAAGCAATAATTATTACACACCAGGAATGATTTAGTGCGAGAATGTGACTAACATTAATTATTAATGCGTTATTTAAGCGAATTTAACACACATTAACGTGTTAAATTAAACCAGTGATGTGTAAAACGATATAATACCTACTGTAACTATTAATTAGTGCCTTGTTCCATGATAAAGAAGTTTCGAGTTATTGCGCGATCCTGTACGTTTTCGATCATGTTAGATAAAATTATATATAACTAGATTACGTGCACTTGGTATAGCGCATACCTTCGCCGCCGATTAACTGTTTGCTACCAAAATTTAATAAACTTGTGACCAATCGTCCCACCAAGTTTCATGCAATTTAGTTGAATATTTTTTCAGTTAAGCGAATAACAAGATGATAAATAAATAAATACCATCAATAATATTATCTTCCCGCATTCTGCGAAGGTAATAAGTATTATTTAGTTTTATTTCAATGTATCCATAATACCAATTAGATAGAAGGTAAATAATAATTACTATATGCTTTTTGTTATATGAGCGAAAATGTGAAACTGTCCGATAACTCGAAACTTATGGTATGTATCACTAACATTTATTGTTATAATAATAAGTAAGTTGTATTTCTAAAAAGGACAATTATAGAAGAACGGTTCTCTCTTAGGCCCACTTCACGCTTGCGTTTTGTAACACCGCAAAAAAAGCTATTCTTAAAACGGGTTCACATTAGCGTTATTATATCACATATCTATAAATCACATTATATTTTTCAATCAATGATGAAAAGAAACGCAAATGTGAACACATTTTAACCCTAATGAGTTCGACTATCAGATTGTACGGGAAGGTTTGACAATGTGTTAAAAACATATGTCTTATATATAAACCTACGGTACTGTATTTTTAACAAGTTGTTAGTATTAACCATATATATATAAACTAAATTTCAAGTAAACATATTGAACATATATATGGAGGAATAAATACATAGGTATATAATACATTGGCAACTGAGATAGCAGAGCTGTGATTGAGTGGAGAAAGACTCAATCACAGCTCTCGCATGTATGTGTACTCCATGAAAACGTGGACTGATGTGAGCTTAGAGGCTAACCAAACTGTATTTCTACTTTGCGATACGTCACCACATAACAATTAATTTCCTAATTTACGTGATCTACCCTGATTTACGCCTATACGTAAATATTTTTAAACTTTTAAATAGAAACATATATTTGTTTTTAATGTAGGAAGAAAGTCAAGAAGGACCGGTAAATTTAAAGGAATGATATGGTTAATAAGAGCATTTCCTTCCGCGCTGTTACAAAACGCAAGTGTGAAGCGGGCCTAACTCTTCTTTGGCCGCACAATCATTTTTTCTCTGGGACAAAATCCTTGCACGTGTATCTTTTTTTCATAATAACATCACGCAAAATATCTCTGATAAACTCTGACCGAAAGATCTTATAGGTGGGATATGACTCTAAAATTGTACCTATGGCTCTAAGATCGTGATCTTTGCCGTTAATAAACTGATGGTGAAAAGTAATGAATCATACAACTGAGAAATGAGCAACTAAATGTCTCTGTAATTAAGTAATCATGTTTGTATTTCTTTACTTCGCAAACACTGAGAAATCGTGTGCATCAACTGTATTTCATACTACAGTATATCTATAATTAAATATTTATTCATAATTAACTTTATATTAACTTCAAAATATTGTAATTAATATAGATAGTTATTGTGCACTAATGCCTAAGTTAGGCACATATGCATATAAAATAAACGACAAATTTAAATATGAATAGATTAAATAACTATAATTTACAAATTCACTAACACAATACTGTTAATATAATGCATGCATAATACTATAACCTTTCAATTTAATTATAAATCTTATAACAGCTGCTATGAGTTCGAGTGATTGGCAGCTATGAGAGATATGATAAAGATTATTAACTGTTCTGTGTAAAATGTTATGACAATGAAGAAAATAATGTAAAACTGTTGTTAAAAACATGGTGTAAAACTATTGTGAAAAACATGGTGTAAAACTGTTGTTAAAAACATGGTGTAAAACTGTTGTGAAAAACATTGTGTAAAACTGTTGTGAAAAACATTGTGTAAAACTGTTGTGAAAAACATTGTGTAAAACTGTTGTTAAAAACATGGTGTAAAACTGTTGTGAAAAACATGGTGTAAAACTATTGTGAAAAACATGGTGTAAAACTGTTGTGAAAAACATTGTGTTAAACTGTTGTGAAAAACATTGTGTAAAACTGTTGTTAAAAACATTGTGTAAAACTGTTGTGAAAAACATTGTGTAAAACTGTTGTGAAAAACATTGTGTAAAACTGTTGTGAAAAACATTGTGTAAAACTGTTGTGAAAAACATTGTGTAAAACTGTTGTAAAACTGTTGTAAAAAACATGGAGTAAAACTGTGGTGAAAAACATGGTTTTAAACTATTGTCAAAAACTTTTGTGTAAAACTGGGTTTAATAAAAATATGGTGTAAAACTATGACGAATAACAATTGTGAATAATTATGGTGAATAACGATTGTTAAACAAATCTATGTTTAACAATTTATAGTTATTGTTTGAAAATATATGGACATCTTAATTTTTTTTAATATCATTCAAGTTTTTATAGTTATATGCAAATAATTAAATGAAACAGGCATCAAGAATATTTACGATTTGTAACCTACATAGTTTTAAGATTGAAGCAGTTTCTCCTGCAATTACACTCACAGAAAACGAATGACACCGACCCCTATAGTTTTCTATGCAATATTTACGGGCTGACTGATATAAATAAAGATAAACTTTTAAAGATATCCAATGCATATATTTGGAAATTTCATTGCATAAATCAATAAGTGAAATTAATATCTAATAATTGTACTAAATATGATAACACTAAAAGATAATTTATAGACCAAGAGTATTGATTGCATATGAATTAATAAATATACATTAAAAATAACAAAGTTACAAAAAACACGGTCACTATGATGTCCGAAAAAAAACCACCGAGAAATAAGGTATATTGAAAAATAAAATACAATTTACTTATGTTTTGGACATTCATAAATTTATCATTTACTAATGTACTATAATTAGAGAAATAGTACTCAATGTTAATAATATAGATATAGATACACTGACTCTAGGGTAATTATTTGACATACAGGGTGTCCTAAAAAAATAAGAACCCAAATTCAAGTTAATATGTTTCAATAACTATTGAAGGTAGTGACGGTTAATGGTTCTTTCTGGTATCAATTTGTTTTTTGAACCTTTTTCCATCCGCGGTTGAATTTTATAAATAATTATCCATTTTTGTGAATGTTATAAGGATTTTATTGATGGGTGGTGAAAATGGCCTTGCGCAAATGGTCAGAAGATAGACAATGAAGTATGTTCAAACATCAATCATATTTTTATTTGACAATAATCCTATTAGCTTATTCCCAGGTTAAAGAAGCTTTCAAATAACTATTCCTCTTACAAATATTGACAATCTGGTGAAATGTGATTAAGCAAAAAAATGGAAGGCGTAAACTAGGGTTGTTCAGGTCGCTAGATAGAAGTACGGTCTGAAACAGTAAGCTGATTTTGAAACAGCTTTTGCATGTAGAAATTTCGTCAACTGGTTCTGGCATGATCGTTTTTTTGAGGATATAGTCATTAGTGATGAAGCTGCATTTTACAAAAACTGAGATATAAATAATAATAACATTCGACAATTTGCTCCACGGAATAACAGTCCTAATTTTAAATTTGACTGACATTATCATTGTGGAAATTAAAATTATCACGATCTGACTTCCATGGGTGCCTCTGTAAGTCTAGTTTGGTAAATCGATTGATTGAAGATTTCGAGATATTTCAGAATCATTAGGATTTTCTAAATGGAGTTGTTGAATAAGATTAATATTGTCTTCAGATCGTACCGTTCTCTTGCAACCTGAGTGATCCTGGTTAAATTTTAATTTGTGTTTTCCTTTTTGTACTTAATAACAGTTATTCAGATTGTCAATATTTTAAAATATATATAGTTAATTGAATACTTTTAAAACCTGGAAATAGATCTGTCTTATTATTGGGTATTTGTTGAATATTGATATTTTTGAACTTAATTCATTGTCCGTTTTCTTTCCATTTGTGCCAATCAATTTTTACCACCAATCAATAACATCCTCATACACAGAGAAAAAAAATTATAACCCATATCACATATGGTCATATCTAATGGGTCATAAATTTATGCTTTGAATCAATTTATTACGTTAGTTGGTTGGACTTTATTCATGTTTTCACGTGTGTTAAAACAACTATGACGTGGTGTGACATCAAACATTAGTTAGTTCAATTCATTTTATAGATTGAATCAACTTACTATGAGAGTTAAAAGTTAGAAGTTTTTGAGAATTTAATATAATATATTTGGTGTATAAATTAACTTACTATGAGAGTTGGCACTACTATTTTTAAGATTAGAAGTTAGTCAAAACGACTGTTTTGTTTTAACCAACGTCAATTTAACTACTTTTATGTAGTACCTGTCCAGGTAACATTGAGATATTCCCGAAATATTCCCTCGATATCTATATATTCCCTCATTATCCGCTATCGTAAAATGATATCGAGGGAATATCCCAGGGATTAGTGAAAATTAGTTGATCACCTAATGATATCGAGGGAATATTCCAGGGATTAGTGAAAATTAGTTGATCCCCTAAAGATATCAAAAGAATATTCCAGGAATTAGTGATAATTAGTTGATCTCCTAACGATATCGAGGGAATATTCCAGGAATTAGTAAAAAATAGTTGATCCCTATCGATATCGAGGGAATATTCCAGGAATTAGTGAGAATTAGTTGATCCCTATCGATATCGAGGAATATTCAAGGAATCACTGAAAATTAGTTGATCCCCTAACGATATCGAGGGAATATTCCAGGAATTAGTGATATTAGTTGAACCCCTAACGATATCGAGGGAATATTCCAAGAATTAGTGATAATTAGGTGATCCCAGACGATATCGAGGAAACATTCCTAGAATAATTTAAAATTAGTTGATCCCATTCCGATATCGAGGGAATATTCCAGGAATTAGTGAAAATTAGTTGATTCCCTATCGATATCGAGGAAATATTCCAAGAATTACTGAAATTTTTTTGATCCCCTAAGGATATCGAAGGAATATTCCATGAATTACTAAAATTTAGTTGACTCCCTAACAATATCGAGAGAATATTCCCGGAATTAGTGAAAAATAGTTGATCCTCTAAAAATTATAAAAGAAACGATTATAAAAGAAAGAAAGAAATAATCTATGAAATATGAAACTATATTTATCGATGATAACCTAAAGATGAACTTGAGTTATCATATTGCATAAAGTTCATTGAAAATCCTACTTCTACTGTGTCCAGGATGGTCGTGTGATTAGCGTCGCAAGCAGAAGTCAACAAGGTGCTGGTTCGAGACCTGTATACATCCCTTCATTTCTTTCTCCATTTATTTCCATTTAATTGGTATATAACAATATGTATCATCCAACTAATTCATGTAAAGTCAAACGTACACGTACAATTAAATGCTGTATATGCTTGGTAATATTAATTTTGGTATTCTTATTTTTATATCCTTCCTCTATTCTAAATATCCAGGGAATATTCCCATTTGATCCCCTCGATATTGAGGGAATATCCCCTCATTATCTCAATTTTATTCCTTTGTTATTGAGGGAATAATAATTTCGGTATTCCTTGCCCTTCCCTTGTAATCGAGGAAATATTCCAGGGATAATGTATTTAAATCCCATCATTATTCCCTCGATATCATTGGGGGATATCCCCATATCGTAAAAACGTCAAAATAGGACATCCCCTCGATAACGATGTGGATATCGAGGGAATAATCGCAAGGTAATTTCCCCGGAATAACCCGGGGATAATTTTTTGTTACCTGGGTGCAACTCACCACGTAGGTAGGGGCAAAATCAAACCATTCATACAAATCAAAATAAATCAAATTTGATTTGATTCAACTAATCACATCTCTGTGTGTAACATTCAGAAAAATAAATAAAAATTTATGAAACATATAGAGCCAATAGTTATTGAAATATACTAACTTAAAGTTGCATTCCTTACTTTTTGGGACACCCTGTATATTAGGAATTTCAAATAAAATATGCATTATTTCACGATAACTAAAATTATCAAAACTGCTTAGTTTTCAAGATACTGACATATATAGTATTAAAAAGACACCTACCTAGATATTCACAAGTACTTACGTTCCTAACAGATGGTTATTACTGGAAAATTAAACAGAAAATTATTGTACATTTAACTACATCATGATGAGTACTAAGGTGTGTTATGCTTAAAGATTACTTTAGTCAAGATCAAAATTGCTGGCAATGCGGTTATGATTGACACTCAAACCGTCAAGAATGTCCGGCAAGAGACAAAGAATGCAAATACCAAGGAAAAATAGGTCACTTTTCTAAAGAATGCACAGACATGACAATTTGTTAAAGAAAATCGTAAAGAATCAACGAAATATTCGATCAAAGACATATTTAACATTGCAAATTGCATAAAAAATATACTGGAATGTTTGAAAATCGATCAGTAAGACTATAGTTTTCACTATAATTTGTATGAAACTAATAATAATGCTGGTACTATGGAACGAAAAATGAGAGCAATTCCAGATACTACAGCACCGATACTGGATTGGTAAGGAAAATATCTTGAATGAAAGTTAATTATAGCTATAGCCTTCAACCAGTTCAATTCACCCTTCAAATGCTGCAAACGGTAATCCCATCGAGTTATTAGGTATCCTTCATGTTCCACTAATGTTAAACATCAAAAGAGTTCCAGATAATATAGCAATATGAGAAAAAATAACATGAGCTCTTACATAACAAAAAAAAATAACATGAGCTCAATTTTATTGCATATTAATATATAAACATAAAAAATCGCTGGGAGTTTTTCACACTGGGAGTTTTCCACACTGGGAGTTTTCTCACTGGGAGTTTTCCGACTGGTAGTTTTTTATCACTGGGAGTTTTCCTAGAACCATGTGATTGACTTTCGTGTATACTAAATAAAACCATATATCTAAATTTTACATATTTATATATTTAACAATAAACTAACAACATGAAAGAAACCCAAACAAAAGTTACCAAAAACAATATCACAGCGAAATGGGAATACGCAGCAGAAAACTTGTCGTGCTCACAAAATCATCCCAAAAAAGCTTTCAAAAAAAATTCTAAACCTAAAGCAAATTAAAAGAGAGCTGAACACTTCATTCATACAAGATAAGCAAATGAAATCAGAAAAAAGAGGTTAGGGATGTTTTCTCATGTAATGAAGAAGAACAATTAATGAGAGGACTGAAAGGTGAACTAACCAATGGTTTGTCAATTAAAACAAGGAATGAATGTAAATTTTATATATCCAAAAAAGTTTGCCATTAGTTAACTTAATTTTGCCATCCTTATTTGGTCCGATCTCTATTATCTGTCCAATCGAGTCACATTCACCGATATTGTAATAGGAACTGCTTCTTCATATTTACATGTACAGGTTATTCACATTAGCGTTTTTCTGATACGAGATGAATAATTAGTTTCAATAGATAATTGGATTTTGAATTTATACAATTATTGGTTATATTCGATCAAAAGCAGAGCCTGATAAAAAAATTATAAGAATTATAAATTGAACCTTTATCGGTGTTCATATCCTTAATATATACATACATTAATTAAATGAAGGCAGTTATTATCATAACTCACGCTTACACTATTAGTATGAAATTTGATTAAAGTCTTTAATTACATTTATTTTGAATCACCAATACAATTCAGTTGAGCTGAGTTGACATTTATTGAAATTACATTAAAGGTAGTTCACGAAATGGTTATACGGGCACAATAAGAAACTTCATAGGTATTTTAAACTGGTGGCTGGAAATTTCGGTCTGTGAATAATATATGGCTTCTCAACTTATATGACCGTTATGTAGTTTGTTGTATCCGATAGTTTGCGGTACAGTTCTTTTCATGTTCTCTTTAGCGGGCAAGTATCACTCGAGTGATACACCATTATTTTTAGTTCATTATTTTTCTCGAATGTTTTTCTACCATTATATTGTATTAATAAACCACAGATCTTTCAAATAATCAATAAAAAATGCAATAGAAATATTACTTTAAAAAAAAATGTTATTTTTCAAAAGAAATATAAAGAAATTCTCAGGAATAAAAATATCTTTAAAAGTGTTAAACTATGACATAATAAAAATTTAGATAGATGAGTTTATCGGTAAGTGCCCACTAAAGGGTATTAATGACCTTGCAGGAGGGTTCGTGGGGCGGGACGTCCCCCGATACATCTAACTAGAAAGTTTATTCATACCTCAGAACTAATGTGATCTCTTTAACTCATGTA
This sequence comes from Caprella mutica, assembly GCA_947561585.1. Taxonomy (NCBI): domain Eukaryota; kingdom Metazoa; phylum Arthropoda; class Malacostraca; order Amphipoda; family Caprellidae; genus Caprella; species Caprella mutica. The sequence goes on from CANNZV010001700.1 coordinate 21,357, forward strand.
AGTTTTAACTTTTAGGCTAGGGAAGGGTGGAGAGACAACCAACTAGTTTCAGTGTTTATTTAAGAATGGCTATACACAATAGTAAATACCTAAGGTAAATCATGGGTTTAGAATCAATATCTTGAGGCAAATGGTTCTATATTTTCAATATGAAATGAATAAGTGAACATAACAGAACGACAGCTCAGAGATCGAAAATTCCGAGACCGAATTTTCTGCTTAAATTTCATGGTAATAATTATCAAAACATAACAAAATTACTAATGTTGCGTAACATTTCACTGCGGTTAATGATGTTATCCACATTTAATAAATAAACTACACATTTCAGTATTCATAATTTAAACTTTTTCTATTTTTGCTCTTTAGTAAAATCATTATAAAACGAGACCGAGTTTCCCTAGGACCAAAAGTATAAAGTAACATTTATGGCATTATTCCACTGAATTTGAGATATACTAAGCGAGTAGCTTTTATTTTACAAAAATTGTGCCACTTTCCTTGGTGGAATTTTCCACTGATTTAATTTAAAGCTGGTGCAATTTCCCCCATTTAACTATGGTGAGGGAATTTACCGGCTATTGTCAACTCTGATCATTTTCCAAAGCGAATTTAATTCAGTTTCTAGTTAAATAATATAAATATAAGAGAATATAATTGAACACTTAGGAGAAATGAGTCATTCAAAGACACTGTTAACATTTCAAGTAATTCGTTGTTTAGGTCTGCATGCAATAATTAAATTATTTTTAATTAAATAAAAATTTATTTTAATTTCACATAGAGCTTGTCTACAAAATACTTAAATCTCTTCAGAATTATTAAGAAATCATGTAATTTATGAATTTGCCAATTACTATTCGACATGAAAGCTTATGGTAATAGAAGAAAACTAAAATTCTTTATCTATAAAAGATTTTCAAAATAAGATGTGAATACAATATGCGAGCTTTGAAAATAAAAGGACTGAATAAAAAATGGAAACACATTGAAGTTCATAAGTAAAATCCAGATATGTGCATTGTCCCACTTTTTTTTATTTTTGGGTTCTGTAGGGCTTCATTGAGATCAACAGTGATTTTAGGAGCCGTGGTCTTATGACTTGCTTTAAGAATTTGATTCAGACAAGTCCGATGGCCTGTCTCGGGCAAATTAGATTTTCGGGCAGACGTGAAATTTGAAGAGGACTTTTTTGCCTTTCAAAGGATTTCATTACTTTTGAGACAGTACCTCTTGAAAAAAGCATTCGGGTAGTTTTCATATCAGTAGCGTTTGTCATATCAGCCCCAACAAATTGGCCTCTTTGAAAATCCAAGATGTCTACCATTTTCATAAATATCTGTAAAAACGAAATATCAAATAGAAAAAAGAATATTAAAAAAAAATTAAATAATTATATCAAGCTCTGATTTTCTATAATTTTGTTTATGGTTATGATCGATGGCAAATTTATTTTTCCTATATCAAATGCATATACTTGATGTCTAGCTCACTTAATATATTATCTGTTTATAATACATTGAGTTCATTATTTTTAAAAGGATGATGTCATTAAGTTATGCTATTACATACATCAAACGAATACTAATTAAGAAGTGAAAAAGAATCTATTAATAAATTAGTGTCCACTCAATAAATCAGAAACTGCATGTTTGCTTCGTTCCATGTTTCAAAGCGTGGCATTTAAATGGTAAACCAAAGTACATGAGAATGAATGAATTCAATCAATAATAATTAGCATGGAGAGATTTGAGTTATTTATATACTTGAACCCATCAAAATTAAATATTATTTTTGAAATTGGTTTTTTAAGTCATTTTTCTCTGGTTTTCATTGTTACGCTTCTAACATGGGATCTATTTTTACCATACATTTCCAAATATATTCACTTTTAATTATTATAAAGTTCAATCATCATGTAAGATATAAATACACATTCTTTTTATGATAATTTCGTAATTTCAATTAACTATAACATAATATCTATGTTGCAAAGTGGCGACTTTATTAGGTTGCAGCATGTTCCAGTAAGCAAATCAGTGGAGAGGAAAAAGTTACCTCTCCTAAATTGATGTCTGTTCTGCAATTCATATTTTTAATTAGAAACACATCTCTCCGTTGCCAAATACGCATAATATTAATATATTACCATGAGCCTTTCATGGAGAATTGCACCTCAGTGATTAGTCAAAGGTCTCTCTCTTTTTACCATCAATTAATTTTGAAGATTAGAATGATAAGCTTTTTTTTCTTCTAGTTTCCAACTGATTAATGCGCTTTTCTTTCGCCCACTTGTGAAATATATTATCTTTGTATATAAATAAAGAGGAACATAATATTCCTTCTATAACATATAAATCAAAAATTTAAGAAATGAATAATTGGAAAAAAGTAATTCATACCGAGAAAAAAAAAACGGAGGGGGAAGATATGGTGGACCACCGAATATTAATAGCTTAATTACTCTTTTACAGGGAGGGCGTAAGTATGGAAACAAAATTTCACATTATATTATCTTTTTTGTAAAGTAGTTAATAGATTAAGGATTGAGTTTATTGAATAGTCAAGGCACTACGTTATCACAACACAATTTTGTAAAAAAATAATTAGCCACTTCAAAATTGTTAGACAAAAGAGTAGCGCAGTGTCGCATTATGCCGTGCCAGAAAGTCGGATTCAACCATTTCAAAGATATTTTCAATTGCGAGATCAACTGTCTAGCGTTTCAATGAAAGAGGTGATTTGCCTAATCGTCTGAGAAGAGGTAAACCACGCTTCCGACTATCTAAACCAATATTAAAGCACATTGTAAGAATATTAAGAAACATCCGAAAAGATCGATTATGTTACTACGGATACAACTGACAAGAGTCTCAGAACCACGAGACGACTCGTCCACGAAGTCCTGAATATGACGTCTTTCAACATTCAAATTAAGAGATAAATTCAGTCAGCAGATGTGAAGTAAAAGAGGTTGTAGAGAAGAAACATTTTTCTGAAAGAATTCTTAACTCGGCTGGGGAGATTGTTTGGTCAGATGAGAATATCTTCACAGTTGAATTGGCACATAATTAGAAGAAATGTCAAAGGAATTCCTGATGATCAAAAGACCGTATACTGAATCACGAAACTAGCTCCCGTAATAGTCTGGGTATTCCCTTGAATAACCTGGTGGTCTCCACTCATCTTTGGCTATCAAGGCGCCAAAATTAACGCCAAATATTTTGTTGAAATCATTCTTAAGCTAATGTTGGAATGTGCTGCAGATCACTTCGACGAGGACACTTTGTAGACATTCCAACAATGTGGTGCCACGTCAGAAAGAGCTAATCTACTTACAAATGGGTGCAGAGAGCATATTTCCCTGTTTTGGACTGAAGAAAAATGAGAATCCTGCTCCCTGGATCTGAAGCCAATAGACTCTTCTTGTTCTTGGTGTTCTATCCTTGAAGGCAAGAGACCTGTGGAAGATTCATGACAGTGTGGATCGATCAATTAATATTATATATTGATGATATAATAAACTAAATTACTTGCTCTTGGTAGAGTGCACACCTTCGCCGCTACTTTGACCTGTTCTCTCCCAAAATCTGATAAACTGATAACTGGATAATGACCAATCGTCCCTCCAAGTTTGATGCAATATGGTTTAATGCTTTTTGAGTTATTGAGTTATAAATGACTCTGACTTTTGACGTGATCGCTCCCAAAATTCTATCAAATGGTTCCTGGACATTGACCAATCGTCCCATCAAATTTCAGAAAATTTGGTTGAAAACTTTTTGAGTTATAAATGACCATGTCCATGACCTTTGACCAGGTTGCTCCCATAATTCTACCAGAAGGTCACTGGACATTGACCAATCGTTTCACCAAATTTCAAGCAATTAATAAATAAATAAATCCAGGGTAAAATAAGACCTTCAACAAATTTGCGAAGGTAATGGTTCCGAAGCAAGAATAAGACTATAGCAAATCTGACGGGTTAACCTATAATACGATATCGGTCAACTTTGAGATTGTTATATAAATATAGATAGTTAGATAATTGTTTAAAGAAAGTTTATTAAAGTTCAATGGTAATCTTCTTCACTATAGTAATACTGATTATAATGAGCACATGACAGTAAATATAGTTTCAATGTCGGTAGTTTCTGATATCTTACAGTACTATCTTTTAACATTACTATAACCATTAATAATTTCTCTAACATGATACTTCATTCCCTTTAATCACCGCAATGTGCACACCTTTTTCTCAACATGGTCTTTAATTAGCACATTCTTGATGAAAATCCACACAAAAACTAGACCTGATTAACCGAACAGAAGCATGGGGAGGTTTAACATCCTTTAGATTTATCAGAATTATCGCAAGACTTTCCAGTTGGTCTTATTGCACAAAAGTTCATTTGAATATTTCAAATAATTCAACTCCCAAGTCGTGTACTGGTGAGGCAGATTCTTCGTGTGGGGAATGCTAATGAGTTTTGATTTGTGGAAACTTAGTTGAGACGCTAGGAAGATCTGCCTACCAGGAGATGTTTCTCTGTAGAATTACTTCTCTGTAGTTACCCCGTATAATGAAAAAATTTCTTTAGTCTGTCATGAATAATATCAGTTTTAGAAAACTAATTGTCATTTCTTTAGTAGATTAAAGGATTTTTTTTCACTATACAGGGTAGGTTTCTTATTCAGGATTCTACATTCACTATAGTGGAGTTGTGTTGAAGAACTGCCTGAAAAGATGCATAAGGTTGTGAATTGGAAAGAAATAGCATCTGGAATTGTTTCAACGTAATTAATATAAATAATCTTTGTTTAATATAAAAAGATGTAATTTTATTGGATTATGAATTTATATAGTATGTTAAAATTAATTTTGTTTTGAATTTCACCGGATACACGTCATGGCTTTCCAGGTTTTTTTTTATAACGACTATATCATAATAGAAATTTAATAAAATCTATTCAAATTTCATACTAAGAACCTTCTGACTGAATATAGAAAGTGAAATATAGTAATTTTTTATATTATTCTTGGTGCATACAAATTAATTAAACCTGATAATTATATCCTTTCAGAAACCATTTTAATTGAAGAAAATTGACTTAATTGGTTGAAACAAAAGGGCAAACTTTTTTACGTGACACAAGCAAGTGAGAATGATTAGTTTTATTCAAAGGGTCAACTCATAATTCGGATTTTTTTTTAATTTGTTGACCGACTATTCTGAAATTTGAAAAGCTTATGTAACTTAGGAAAATAAACTAATATTGTTAGGGCGACTTTTTGATTTTGGCAATAATTTTTGAGAAAATGTTCTTGTTTTTGGTAAATTCTTTTTGTGAATTATTTCAGTATTTTTTTGTAAAGAATAGAAGTCTATGAGTGTATAATAATATTTTTATTTTCTTTTAATAATCGATAACTAACTGAAATCAAAAAATGAGACTTCATTTTTGACATTGAACTGTGATTAAACCAAGAGATTGCCAACAAAATCTCCGACGATTCCAAACTTTGTTTGGTTTTCTGGTAGCGCTAAAATCATTGGCTTTTGTTCTTTTAAGGTGGAAAATTCATATATTACAAGATGGCCTAAAGCGTAAAATATTCCGGTGAAGTGCCAATAATGTCGCAATGCATGAAGTTTGAATACGTTTTCATGTTGCTTCATGTTCTAAAAATGATATTAATGCATAGTTTTCTCAAATTTTTAGCATTGGATAACATATTGTACATGAATATATTCCACAATCAACATATGTCATAAGTGATTTCTTATTAGTACTCAGGTCAACCCTAGCAGATATGTCAGCAGACTATTCTATTTGTTAACTGATTGCACTGAAATAAGCTAACTATTTACCCTTAAAAAAATTATTTGTAAAATTATTTTGATTTCAGTTTTTGTGGAAATGAAGAATTCATTTTATATTTTGATTTCTTTCTAAAAAATTAAAAGAATAGAGTGATTATATACTAAAATAAAAACTAAGACAAATTTAGAATCCGTGTAAAGTTTCAAAAAAAGAAACAATTTCAGATTTCCCATCTCATTGATAAGCGAGTTTTTATGACTAACTGAAATGAAATAAAATAAGAAACCTTGATTTTCGGTTCTGCACTGTGATAAGAGTTTTATAAAAAAATAATTTGAAATACCTTTTCGTCACTTTGTTATTATTATTTTTAGGATTCTAAAACAGTTTTTTTTGTTGTGTGAAAACTCATTGACTTCTATTCATTTTAAAGTGGAAATTTAACAGTTTACAGGAGAATCAAACTCGTACAATTTGGCCAATTTTTTTAAATATCCCCCCATTGGGTGGGCTGCAGTGCCTCCATCCACCAAATAAGTTAGAACATAAGTCTACCATTCCTTACTCAAAGAAAAAAATCGATTTTCTTAAAATTTGTAAACAGTGAGAATTAGTATTACACATGCACTTTTATTTTAATATCAAAATTGAATCATACTTTTTAAGCTTGATTGCACATTGCGCAATCCATAAATCCGATGATGTTCACAATATAAATGTGGAATTAAAAATATGTTATTTTAGACTTGTTGAAATTCATAATTTTCAAGGCGCAAATATATGTTGAATACATGCATATATGAAATTGACTTCAATGCTCGTATCCTTAAAATTTCTAAAGTGAAATGCATTCGATAGAACTATAAATATCTCCCTAAATCTAGATTGATGTTAGATTTTGGAACAGCTTTTAGCCATCCAAATGCTCAGTTGGCCATTGAAATCAGATTAAATTAACTCAATACACGCTACTTGATAGATAGTGCGGAGTAAGTAGGAATTAACTCGTAGATTACCATAAAGATACTATTGATGCTAACTTTGCATTGCTTTTGTTGATTTAAGTTCAGATCAATATCTTTATTGGTTTTCTTGAGATATTTGAACGGAAATATTTACCATCTTCTAATATATTTATACACAAAATAAATTATAATATTATTATTCTGGGAACAAAAGGACTTGAAGAAATCACACCATACATAGCTCCCTTTATTGGAGGATATTACAGATATAAAAATATGTTAGCTATTAACGATAGGTAAATATATAATTTTTTAAATTAAATTCTCGTGGATATATATATAGTATCATTTAAAATGGATACTTAAATATTTCTACACCAATTATATATAGGCCTATTATATATATATTTCTACACCTAGATGGTCCAAAAGTGCACCCTATTTTTCTTTTCATCCTAAAGTGGTGTTCTACATTATTTTCAGTGATTTTTAGGTGATACGTAGACAACAGGCCTGGCATGCAGCACCTAATGAGTAAATCATCGAATCGTACTTTCTCGCAAAATAGGTTATTCTGACACATCGGAAATTAAAGTGAGATTTCGACAGGAACAACAAACCCGATAGAAAGGACAATTCAACGGTTGTGACGAAGCACGATTCGATGATTTTGTGGCGAAGTACGATTCGATGATTTTCATCTGCTGCTGCTTAGTATAGCCTCCTGCTTGATTCACATTGGTGTCAAAAGAATCTCCAGACCTGTTGTCTACGTACCACTTGAAAAATATGGGGAAATAATTTAAAACACTGATTTGGGATGAAAAATAAATTAAAGCACTTTTTCTGTACCACCCTGTAAACTAAAAACTAAATGTGAATGCTATTCATGTATTACTGTGAAAAATTTCAGATAAATATAAAAAGAGACCCAAGTCAATCTCCTATAAGGCTATGTATAAATAATATATACTAAATGTACACGAATTTAAATATATACTGAAGTCAAACTAGTTCATCGACATCAAATTATGTTATTTAACTTTTAATTCATGACAATTTAACGATAAGAGTTGACAGCAAAGTATAGATATATACACTGTATCACCTTCTTTGGACCAACTGAGTAATAATCATCATTTAAACCTCATGCAACTTTCACAAACAATACATAGATTAATGATACATAGAATATTAATTAAATGTCATAAATGATTCTCCATCGACTAATTTTCGACCCACAAAACAGTAAAATTCAACCTAGTAAAATTGGTCTTGAACTTTGAACACACAATATAAGTAGACTAATTTGTTCATGTTAACTTTATTTTCTCGTACGTATTATAGTTTAGAAAATAGTTCAGGTTATCAACTGATAAATATAGTAATAAAAAGACTCTAATTGACACTCTTTAGATATAAATATAAACATAGCATATATATATATATTTGATCATCAACGGGTATCAGAGTCTTAGATATAAAAACAAGGCTAAACTATTATTCAACTTCTCTTTTAATCAGTAGATTGAGGTATGTCTTAACCACTTGCGTTAATATTATCTATATTGTCTAAAGAAGTAATATATGAGATAAATCGGTAAAAATATGAATGTTCATGGATGCATAAATTTTACTACGTGCGAAAAAGAAACAAACACCAGTAGTTGAAGAGGAAAATGAAGAGGTGATGGCAGATTAAGAATTTAGGCGAGTTTACATATAACTTAAAATCTGGGAGCTTGCAATTTAACATTATAAACTAAGGTCAAATAAATAAATGAGTTTTTACTGAAAATAATGGGAGATTCTTTCGAAAATTCTAATAGTATTACTGACCAGGAGCCAATTTTCGCTGGTTTTAATGACCGTAAAAAAGAGGTCAGATTTCTTAATTTGATCCAAAATATTTTTGCCTCCGTACAGTGGCCAATCATAAGGATAAATAATGTTAGGTCGTGCCTCTTAATTCGCTCATAAACCACTCTACGATTGCGATCTTATCGCCAGCTTTGAGCTCTTCAAATGCAAGCTGTACGATTGCTCAAAGAGCTATTATAATATTTTATTTATTTAGAGTACGAGTCGTTAGGGTTTTGAACAAAAAATTAAATTGCTAGAAAAGTCAGAAAATCAGAAGATATAATGGTTTGAAGTGTATAAAAGAAAACATATTTTGAATTGTGATTGTTCTATAGATCGATAGTTTCTGTGTTGTCAAATTTCATATTTGAAAATTATGATCGCATGAACAGTTATTATTCAATAAAATATACATTGTATACTGTAAATAATTATGAAAAATCTAATAAATATAAATATTGGTGTTATTAAATGTATTTACATTTTTAAATCATGTCATCAAATATTTTTCTTATAATGTCAAAATGATGATGAACATTTTATAATGCATCTCATAAATATTTCTTTATTAAACAAACAAAATAGGAATTTAATCAAAATGGTGAACGGTTGACTAAACACCTTCCTGTTTGAAAAGGTACTCGATTCAGTAAATTCTGGTAGGAATAACACAGTGAACGAAAATAAAAGCGGTCAAAAAAGGTTAAAGATCAATTTTCGTCTCATAACGTTTGATAAAATAATTTGACTAATTTTTCTTTAATATTATTTTCGTACATTATTCATTGATTAAAATCACAATTAAATGTTAATAGATTTTTACTTGGACGTGTTTACATCTATTTTGGTTTGCAGGTCCGTCATATATATAAATAAATGGGTTGTAATTTTAAATTAAACGTGTTTTAATACTATGAATTCCTGTTTAATAGTTCTGTATAAAATGTAAAGTACATTAAGTTCCTTGTATTACTAACACTTTCAGTTTATAATTTTTGGTTATCAATTTTAGTAATTAGGTACAGTATAAGATTTTGTAATGAGTTTGTAAATTTTGTAGCCAATGTAATTTAAAGATTGTTATCATGTTAGAAAAAGTTAGGTAACAACGAAGAAAGCTTTAATGAGATAAAACTGTTTTTAGTGTATGGTCATGAACTAAACAATAGTCAAATATGAAATTTATATTTATTTTCTTAACTATTTTAAAAAAATTGCTTAAATTTTTGGGTCTATTATTTTTTTAAAAAATTTTGATTAAAAAAATACTAAAAAAATTTTGATCAAAAAATTACTAAATAAATCTTTATAAAAATTCAAAATAACACTTATATAATCGAAGCTTTTATTTTGAAAATTACTATTTAAATATTAAATGAGTTTGAAATGAAGTTCAATTGGAAATAATCCATAAATAATATTTTTTTTAAATTACCTCTTTATTTAAAATATTTCAAAAGTTTTTTAATAATTTTTATAGACAAAAAATATGAAGAGGTTCATAAAACCAAACTTAGCTTTTCTATTTGTATGCAAGCTGCACTCTGTGTATTTTACTGAACAAAAACGTTGTCATATAATACAAGCTTAATGAAAACACTACAATAAAAAACAATAACGGTTCATTTACCTCCAAACAAAGAAAACAGATTGTACAACATTAATATCTAAAGTTTATAATCTAATAAATTTTTATTAATTTGCATATGTAAAAGGATAACAATAATTTATAGTTGGAAATAATCAAGATGGCGGACATAATTTATGAACTTTTTAGCGAGCTAAGAGATGTTTACAGGCCATTTAAAGACTCCCCTTCAGTGAATAAATCTTCGGGGGAAGATCTATAGCTTTATACAGTTGAACTCATCTATAGTGAATGAGTTAGAAGGTACCCCGTACAGTGAACAAATTTTCTTTAGTCTGCCATAAAGAAGCGTTCAATTTTCTAAAACTATTTATGTTACACTGGTTTTCACTAGAGCCTAAAATGGTCAACTATTTAAACTAGGCTATAGGAACTAGGTGATTTCATCAAAATAATTTATTTTTAGGGGTTCAACGTTTGCTTCTGAACCAAAAGCCATATCACTGATGGTATAAGGGATTTAAATACAAGGGACTTGAAGAAGCAGTCGGAAAACTATTTCCCGTTGTAGAAAACTACACCAAGAGTTCTTTGGAATTATTCCAATTTGTATTAATATAAAATTTGCTTTAGATCGAAAACTTAAAACCAGCGATTTTAATGTTTAATTATAATATATAGATAAATATACCTACTAGATATATAATCCGGTAGAAATACAATCGTAATTTATAAGTAATTTGTCACTGAAAGTACTTATGAACAATTGTACATCATTCAAAAAAAATTCCATCGATGATGTCGGAAATTGATATTTTACAATAAAATATGATCAATATTATATACATTAATAGATAATATTAGACGGTCTGCCGATTATATAGTTTCAGATTCTGCTCTTTGTTATTAATTACTGAAGGGATCTGAATCTGATAATAAATAAAATGTACACTTAAATTGTTAAGGTAAAAAAAAATATTATAAAAACACATCAAAATTAAAGCATTTAAATATATTTATTATTGAGCTTTTTAATATATTCATTTTGAGCTTGTGGATCGTACCCACTGATCTTTAAAAAACAAATATATTTTATATTTTGAAGGTGTTTATTTATTTTTGACATAATTCTATCCGGATTATAATTAGCATCTGGTGATTGGGACTTTGCCCCATGTCCATTTCTTCTTCAACCTAAGAATTAAATTCATATTGGTGCCATGCATATTTATTATACCGTCTTAATTTTCAGTTTCAGATCCGGTTACTTTCTCCCTTGGAGGTATAACTATATTTATGTATACATATGTATTTTTACCATGTAACTCGATGAACTATAATTAAAAATAACATATACAGTGCAACTTATTTCTAATATCAAACTACTCTACATAATTACATAATAAATATTTTTAATAAAAAGATTATGGGTGGCACCTATAAATTAAAATCAAAACCGAGTTTTTGTTGGAGCAAGTTACTTAGATCCCAAAATCTTTATGTATATATAGACTCATTTTAGATAAAAGCGTGTGTATTGTATAATTATATATAGAACACTTTAAAAGGCATGTGAACATACCAATACTTATAATGATTAGAAGGGAAAATCAAAGAAGTTCGGTCATTCGATCTGCAAATACCAACTGTCGGTCATCTAGGGTCAGCGACTAAATAAATTACGTCAGAATCATCTGGTAGCTCATAGATCCTGTATATCCTTTTATTAGCATTAATGTATTGTAAAGATAACGTTCTTATAAGTCTTTGAAAGTTAAGTTGCATGTATTATTTAAGCTTTGGAACTGTTTAATAAATAATTGAAAATAATTTGTAATGCCGAGTTAAATAACATATGCATAATTATTTTCTATGCATGTAAGGTAAATTTGAACAACATATTTTGATATATTTTTTTTGTTATTTTTTGAACTCTTATTTATTTGTTATCAACCAAAAGAGAAAGTTAAAGTGGGCCATAGAAGTTCAAGTGAGGTGCCTATAAAATCTTTCGATACCCCACCGTAACTTTCTCTTTTGAGGATAATTAGGTAACAGAGTATTTTTGAATATAAGTTAAATCCAGAGTATAATTACTAGTAAGAGGCTGGTCAATGTACACTACATACGTCCATTATCTCAAACAACCATGAAACCTTAATTGTACCAATATGGACACTAGATGGCAGACTGAAAAGTAGCCTAGAAATTACATGGGGTTGCTGTGCTTTTCCATTCTCATGGAATGTTACCTCGGGAGAAGGTTGGTTCAATGTGGCGAATCCATCTCATTCAATTGTCATATTGGCCCAACATGATTAATATATAGAGTATCAATATTATATGGCTGAAACTTGATTAACGTATCGGCAACAGCTTTAGCTGAGATGGTGTCAACATAACAGCCCATGCTGTCACCATGTTGGCCCATTTTGCAAAAAAAAAAAACAGTACCAATACTATTTGTCACCTAGTGCTCACATGGGGCACATTAACTTTAGTTTCTTAGAATGATTGGAACTGAAATAGTTGAACCAAAGATCTTTCTTTTCAAGAGGACGGTATGGCAGTGTTTATCTAAGTCACTTGGTGTTATTCGTAGAGTAGCCGGTTTGGTTCCCAATAGTGTGGGGTTGAGGTTTTATTTTTCGAATTACTACTGTCATAATATTATCACTTATTCTTTTGTTGTTAAGTATGGTGATAGATGGGAAGATTACGAAGCTTCAGGGAAATATAATAAATTTACCTAAAGCTGAAGAGGGTGGATGATGAGGTTTTTTCCAGATATAGTTTGTTAAAATTTTCAAATATGAATAATTTTTTTCTGGTTAGATGATTGCACCAACATTTTTATACTTGTATTGAGATGACACAAATTTATCATGGATATAAATATTTATTGTAGCTACATCTTCTTTTTAATCGTTCATTAAGAAAATTATTATTATACATTATTATTTTACAATCAGATAAAGTTATTTTGGAATCCTAGGAGCGAGTTCCCTACTTAATATTTAGATGCATGACAATAATTTCTATCTTGGGAACATGGCTCCACAACAGGCTCTAAACATATGCTTTGAATTCCAGTCTATACAGGTACATTAAACAGGTATTTTGCGAATATACAGACAAGGTCAGCACACAGTAACACTGTCATTAGGTTCAAACCAATTAAATGTTTACATTTATAAAACATTTGATCATAACCATAGAAATTACCCTTAATAATCAGTCTCAAAATGAAGTCTAGTTTGTTCTTTTTTTTTGCTATTTAGTGCGTGCACTATGGCAAAGAAATTTTTAACCATTTTAAAGAAACGGATTTTTGTATAATAAATTTTAAAGTTAAACTAAATTAAAAGAAGAGGTGACAGTTCCTCAATTTATGATATCACCACATTCAACACCTTTTGAATATATATGTGTTAGCATATATTTAACACACTTTACAATTCTCTAGCTCATATAGAACACTTACAGTGGTTCAATTTGAAATTAACGAGGTGACTATGACACGTAAAGGCACAATTTATGAGGAACCCTATTGTATTAAAAATTAAATTAGAAAAAAAAAATAGATTTATAGTTTAACGAATAAGACTATAATATTCACAGGTAAAAATGTCAGGTCTATGGCCTAAATATTTCTAGCTTTAACAGACTCAATCTCAGATAGTGTCCATACCAAACATATTAAAATATATATAAATTCAAAGGTGAATAATGAGCAAAGGATAGAGTGTTCCATTTATTTGAATATACACTCTTATTGCAAACCACAGCTTTCAATCTAAGAATATATGTATCGCAAGCAGCACACATCTGTTCTTGTAGAATTGATCCCCATTCCACTTGCAATTTTGCTAAGGACTTTAAAGAATTCTGATGAGTAGCTAAGAACTTTGTCTCCAATATTGACAAGATAGAAAAGTTTTTTGATTAAGGTTTGGACTTCATTATATGGTCAAACATGTTTGCCTATGGAAGATATTCCTTTGAATCAAGGTCTGAGGTAAATTTAAAGCCATTTGATGATGGCATTTAGTTCTATTGGAGATTCCATGGTGAACCCTGAAAATATTCACTGGCTTACAGTACCTAACTCAACTCCAGAATGAGAAAAATGTACCGTTCTAACGTCAATTTATCCTAACAAAGCACAAATGAGGTAAGAGATCTTTCAGTGTCCGTCACAGAATAAGGAAAAGGATTTATTGAAAACAAGAAAACAATTCCTTTCGATGGTTACCAACGTTAAGTTTGAGGGAGACTCACTTGTGCAGGCATCGTTGCCCGTACGGTTTGGGGGGTTAGGAATCAGGATGTCTAAGGACATTGCGCTACCCGCATTCATTTCTTCCCTTCATGCTACCGAGGATTTGGTTAGATCCATTCTGTGCAGAACACAGATTGGGGATGACCGAGAGCTTGGAGCAGCAGTGGAGAAATGGCAAAGTGAGGGTTTAGCCTTGGCTGAGGGAGCTAATGAGAGTCGGCAGAGGTCATGGGATGACCCTAAGTCGGTAGCCACTGTGGCCAGACTGCTCGAGGAGGCTGATCAATTGTCTAGGGCACGTCTGCTGGCATCTGCATGTAGAGAGAGCGGACTTTGGTTACATGCGCTTCCAGTTCCTACACTTGGAACGCTACTCGACGCAGAGTCTTTTCGGGTTGCGATTGCGCTTCGTGTTGGTGCGGACATCTGTGAGCCACACGTGTGCCGATGCGGCCAGAGGGTGGATTCAAGGGGACTTCATTGTCTATCATGTCGCTACAGTGCTGGACGCCATCCGAGACATACAGCCCTGAATGATGTTATTAGGAGTGCTTTGATTTCGGCTGGTATCCCTTCAGTGCTTGAGCCTCTGGGGGTTGATAGGGGTGATGGTAAGCGGCCTGATGGTATCTCAGTCTTCCCTTTTACAGATGGGAGGTGTCTTTGTTGGGATGCAACATGTGTAGACACTTACGCGGTGTCTCACTTGATCGACTCGGCATTGTCACCTGGTAGCGCAGCCAAGGAGGCGGAGGGGAGGAAGCGACGCAAATATGCGGCTCTTGGCTTTCGATATCGGTTCGAACCCATAGCGGTGGAAACGGCAGGTAGCTATGGTAAAACGACAGGCGCACTCCTTACTGAAATCGGCCGTCGCATTACCGACGTCACTGATGATGTGAGAGAGACCTTTTGGTTAGAGCAGAGAGTTGCTTTGGCAGTTCAGAGGGGCAATGCTTTCAGTATCCTGACGTCAGTCAAGGAGAAGTATGATGACCGCAGTTTGGGTGTAGCCCTGTGACCTGCTATAGGCACCTCACAGTCGGTTGGAGGCCACTACCATTGGCGATGGTCGGAGCCATGGTCGTAGAGCAGAGAAGCTTATCTTTCATTTTTTAATGTTCATTGTCTTAATAAAGATAATTGCTTTATTTTAATTATTTAAAGAAGGTTTGCTTCTTCTGGCAGGGGGCCTTTTAAAAAAAAAAAAAAAAAAAAAAAAAAAAAAAAATCCACAAGCCCCTATGTAATACCCTTATGCTGAATGGAATCTTCGGGCAATAGAAGCCCAAACCATCACACAATGTACATAATGATGCATTTTGAAGTCTCCTCAATGTATCGATGTTTCGACTCTCGACTGAAATTGAGGAATTTCTGAAGGTTTCACAATTTGCTGAATCTAAAATTCCTTCTGATTTATGAACACAAAGTTAAGGATGGTGTCTTCAGTCATCTCATTCAGAACGTGACGACTTCTATCAGTTTTCATTCTCTCCTTATGATCAGTAAGCATGTGGCATTTCAGCATTTTGAATGCATTTAAATTCGATTCATTGAAGTCATAAGTTGAAATATATAACATTTTTTCTAAGCAGTTGAACTTCTGTGGAAAAATGGTTGAGTTAGTCTCATTTTCTTTGTGAAGCTTGAAAACTATATTTCGATCTACACTCTACAGCAATGATAAAATGTATAAATCTGAAATCCGAATGCCTGAAATAGGAAAATTATGACACTACCTTCAAGATGATGTAACGTTTATAGAATCACACATCGATTTGAATACTTTATTTGTTACGCAATATTGGTGGCCATAATCCAAGCAGTCTATAGTCTATAGTATAAAGAAGTATTGTACGTTAGTGAATGTGAATAACAATATACAATCAGAGGTTTTCATCATATTTCACCCAATAATACATTTTTTAACTTTGTGATTTTGAGTTGTTCATCAGTTTGATCTTACAGGTCAGTCCGTGTTATCAATCAAATGCTTCTTATTTAGCAGGAAGAACCTCTATTAGTTCACTATAAACGTGTGTCTACTTTATCCGTAGGCTTTGGTTTAAATTTGTCCTTGTTGCACTGTATATTTTCTATATGAAGTGATAATTTGAAGGGTGACTTATCTATTATCTTTGGTCAGCCTTGGTTTTTAACTTACATAGTTTGATGTGATTATTATATATTATATTTAATGTACAATTCAATTAATTCTAGAAATTATTTACTTTATGTTTTATTTATTTTTATTTATTCCACAGTGTAATAATTTGATTTTACGAGTAATTACGATAGATCAGATTAAATGGAAAATAATCGTTAATAAATTTACGGTGTTTGGTGAAAATTAATTTCATTAATATTTTAATATTCAAGGAAGATAATTCGAAAATTACATTAATAATAGGAAAAACATAATTTCGGAAATGAAGAAAAAAGTAATTAGAAAATGGGAAAAAGAATCAGTTCCTAATTCTCATATTTTACCATATCTTTCAATTAAGAAATTCCTTCTTTTCTAATAAACAAGAAACTGCAAATATTTATTATGTAACTAACTTCGAAAATCCCCTCAAAAATTAAAAAAATATTAAAGACCTAAAAACTTAACTACCATGTAATTTATATTTATAATTCATTTTCAATACTCACATTATTATTGTCAAGAGATGTATAGCATTTAGTGTTATGATTGACTTATCAAATTAACAGTCAATTAACTCCTCTATAATGAACTCCTGTATAGTGAACCATCCTATATAATAGAACCCTGTATAGTGAACTACCACGTATAATGAACATGTTTTATTTAGTCTGCCGTAAAATATCCATTATAGTTTTCTATATATATTTCTAACAAGTAAACTCTGCCTAGCGAACTAGTTTTAGTTTATTTATGAGAAATTAGGTATTCTGTGTAATGAAATAATATTTTTAAAAGAATAGCCTGTATAATAATGTTATTTATCTTTTATTAGAGAACACATTTAAAATTGGTAAATTACATGTGTCTAATCTATTCAAATATTAAAAGAAGGAATGCTTTAAAATTACATGAAAAGCGTGATATAATTAAAAAACTAGGAAATGATGAAATTTTTTAACAATTTTTCGCAAAAGTTCAGCTTTCATCAAACTATAATTCGAGTCTGTCTCATTATATAGTTTGAGTAAAAGTGAAATACCTGAATTTTAAAGACGATTGCTAATATATTTTGTATAGTGTGCCATAAAATAGATTTGGTTTTCTATGCATCTCTTGACACGTATAATTAACTAACTCTCTATAGTGAACTAGTGGAAGTCCACTATAGAGGAGTTATACTATAATGTAATTGGTTCGTATATCACTTCCCTAAAAGTGTTATTGTTCCTTGGTCTTTAATTATTGGTAATATATGTTTTAATATATTATTCCTTTGCTATTGTCGCTTTTCTTACTATTTGTATCCTTGTTCTTTTTATTGATGGTTTCTTACCTAACTTTTTGATTGCTATATACAATTTCGGAATTACTGTTTATTATTAGTAATTAATAATTACAGTCTTACAGTTTACCTTTTAAATCTTGAACCTATTCTGCATGGCACCTATAATTTAAGGTAGTATGCCGTTCAAATTTGCCACATTTGAAACATTTCTGTGTAGTGTATGCGACCTCTTTATGTACCTGAATTTCATTATCAGTTTTCATTATAAAACCTTTAATTTAAGTTGCTGCCGAGGCCGTAATTTGAGTCCGATACCCTAAACTTTGCTTTGAGTTCTACATTGATAATTTTTGTAAGTTTTCTTTGATAATATGCATTGAATTTACTGAAATATATGAACCTCCATCATGTACCTAAGTAGAAACTTTTTTATTCTTGGTTTAGCTCAAATAAAGAGCTGCTTCCATTAAAATTTCGTACCATATTCATTTAATTCCTTAATAAAAATTCCAACCTTGGTTAAACTTATCGAAGGTAATTTAGTATAGTAATATATTTATAATTAAAATAAAAAACTTTAAAATCTTACAAATTAAGGAAAAATATTAATCGTTAATAATAAAAATAAAATTAACCAAGAAAATACTATAAAACAAAATTAAAGGAAATAGAAAATATTTTAGATTGCTCACATATTTTAATTGTATTGACTTACTCCATCAAAAGAATAGACAAGATAACTTTATGTTTGACCGATGTCCATTTAAATTAATAGAATAAGAAAACATGGGACATTATAAATCAAAATAATGTAATTTTAATTAAATAGTTACTGATACTAACATAAATTGTACGCTTCTTCAAGTTAATAATTTATTGACCAGTTTGGCATCATTAATTTTGTCTTTTATTCCATCATATTAGAAATATTAATTCTCGTCTTTTAAAAAGGAAAAGAATCTATACTATAGATGAGAATTTTTTATTATTATTATTTGAATAAATTAAAGTCTATAATAATTAAACTGATTAAAAAATTAATAATTAACAAAGTCATTGTTTTTACTTTAATAATCACCTTATTAAGAGCTAATTATTATGTTAAAATTAATTAATAATTAACACTCACAAGAAAACATAGACAATAATTATATCTTTAGTTAATTAATATTCATCCCTGTCTGTAATCACATTCAAAAAATATATAGTGTTATTTGGTTTTTACTGTTCACCATTTTTATATTTTAAGTTTCTATGATACTTTTTTATTTCTAGGTAGCGCGTTTTGTTGTAAAAAGGAAAAAGGCGTCTTTACGCGTGTCAGGGACCCGTGTGGGACGTCTCCGGTCAGTTATTTTCATCACTGGAGGAGCCGGTACTGTGTGAATGTGTCCGTTGAAATTAAAGTAACGATATATTTTTTTTCCACTGACACTGAATCACTGAGAGGAGACGGACCGGAGACGTCTCGGACGGATCCCTAAAATGTATGAAGCGGTAGTTTAGACGTCTTGAATTAAATATTTGAAGGATATTTGAACATTGTCAAACGGTACCTGCAAGCAGAATTTTTTTTACACTTAAATAACTGGAAAAATGATTAAAACGTAGTCATAAAAATGATCTATACGCAGAAATTCACATTTGCACAATCCTAAATCACTGACCTGTAAAATAATTTAAAAACAAAGCCATAAGTAGAAGAACACAGAAAGATTCAAACGAGATACAAAATAATATAATTAAAGAGATAAATTTAGTTGTAGTAATAAAAGGATATGGAACATGAAAGAAAATTTAGACTTAGCACGATATAGTGTACTGAAGCCTAATGGAGCATTATAATCCTATGTAAATACCTTAAATAGAATAACCTCAACACTATCCTTAACAAATTAGTAAAGCAAAATTGTTAAATTATTTTAAATAACAGCAAAATAAATCATTTCGATTATAAACATAATTATTGAATAACCTTTTTGATTTAGGAATATTATTTCATATATGTGATCCCTGCACATGACCACCAAACCAGAGAAATTAGAGTGGATTTTACATAGAATTATATCAAAACTGAAATTAAATTTAACTATTTTATAACTTTATATAACTATTTGCCTGAATTTTCACGTATCCCTATATCCACATGATTCCAAAAAAGAATATAAAAAATATTGTTTTCATTTTTCATAGAACCCAAGTGTTCAACTCTGTATTTGTTGATTATTACTTTGGTTTATTTCATAGACTATACAAGTTAATGATACACTTTTTAATCAATCAAACTAATACACAAAAACATGGAGAGTATTTGAAAAATCTATAATGAATTTAAAATAGTATTTTAAAAAGAAATTTATTTAAATCTATTACAATAAATATGAATGTCAACTGAAAATTCAATTCGTCTAAGAACTACCAAATCGGGTAACGGACAACTTTCACTATTTTTAAATTAAATCTAAATCTAAATTGATTAAAACCCTTCAGAAAACTGTTACCATATACAGTAAAGACTCAATTACTGGATATAACCACATGAAAGGGAAAATAAGGAGACAGATTTATCTATCACTTAGGCCCATTAGTATTTTACCCATTTTGACGTTTAATTATAATATAATTGATTTCCTCTATAATGAAATCTTCTATAGTGATTGTAGTGTCCTGAGTAATGAAGTAGCCTCTATAGTGATTGTAGTGTCCTGAATAAGTAGGTATAACTTGTAACTCTTTAGTCTGCCATGCATGGCCATCAGGTTTTAGAAAACTGTTGGCCATTTATGGCAGACTAAAGAAAATTGGTTCACTATAGAGGCTACATCCTAACTCAAGGACTCTTCATTCAATATACAGGATTTCATTATAGATAAGTTCTACTGTATCGGGAATGGGACAACTGATTATTGGTCTGTCATGTCGCCATATTGGTTAAAGGTTAAGATATCATGTTACTTTATGCTAATAATTCTATGCCTTTCTCTTCAAAGATATTTGTTATAATGATTATCTTTAAACCTTATCATTACATTCATATACTGATTTATATATTCCTAATATATCATTTTATTGTCTACTGTGAAAAACTCAAATAACGAGCATTGAAGATGTAATAAATCACATAATATTAATGAGCATTTGTGCATAAAAAGAAATTAATTATAGAAAAAAACATACATACATATCATGATTATAATTGAACTAATGTGAACCTAGGTAATAAATTATTATTTATTTTAATAGTTAAATTTAAGTATCTTGAAATTGAACTTTTTTTTTGGCATTCTAATTTCCAAAAAAATGTATCCTTGCGGCGAAAATATAAAAGTTTATTTTATCATATATTTAAAACTCTTTAAGTCATTCTATCGTATACCTACCTATATATGTAAGAAAATTTGTCTAGTAAAAATTTAGGTAATTTCAGATCATTTTGAGTAATTTACAAAAGTTGGATATTTTCTGTTTGCTGGGTGCATTTGAAAATAATGGAAATAAAGTATAATGGTATCACAGTTACTGAGTTTTAAAATTAAATTATTTAGTTGGAAAATACAGACTTGTTATATTAAATAATGTATTCGAAAAGTTTCTGTTTCCTGGACGCTTATGAAAATGAAATAATAACAATATATATAACGATAATAACAATTTCCTTGAACAAATCGGCATTGTAGAATTGAATAATTTAAAAATGTATCCGTATGCTCCGATTAGTTTATTCTATATATTTATTATCCCATATTTCTGTAGGAATCTAATTGTTTTTCATTCGAATCCATTCGTCATCAAGGAAAGGTGTTCTCATAGAGCAGAGGTCATTAGATAACAATGCGTTTCCATGATATAATTATATTTTCATTATTTCATTATTTTAAAATGTGCCCACAAAACAGAAAAGATTCCAAAAGTTTAATAAAAATTTAGATAATTTTGCAAAATATATGAAATTTCAAAAAAATACTATATCATACAGTAAAGAAATTGTCGTTACTTTTCTGTTATCACCTCTTCATTTTTTTATTTTAAAGAAATAAATATATTGAAGAAATACATCAGTATTTTTACCATATAGCGTGAATAGCGATTAATCTATTTATCGGATATTTCTATTCTCTCTCGTACCTTCCTTTATTTCAGTGAAAATAGATATGCATAACTTAAAGACTTTATTTGAGAAAAATACTGTGAAGGGATTATATTGACAGATTGAAACCCCCGAACCTTCATGCCAGGTCCATATACAATCATGAAGTGTGCAGTACAACAAACTAGCGGATACAACAAACTGCATTACGGCTATCTACGTTAAGATTGAAGTCAATTAATATATTTGTTTCTTTAAAATAGAAGTGGCGGGGTGATAACAGGAAGATATCAAACAATCATTATTTATCGTGATCGACAATAACGACTTGTCGATTACAATTTTCATACTAGGAATTGTACTTTAATATAACATTTTAAAAGACTAGAAACGATACAATGTGAACTCAACTTATATATTCCATTGTTATTTATCACTGGAGTATAAATTTCAGTGCCGTGTTGAAAAAAGTTGACTTTTCAAATGCTAATTTCATTCCACAACCCTACAATTTGGATCTGAAAAGCTATGGATGCCGTTAACCTTTTCACTCGAATTCACTGGCGAGAATTTACCTACTGAGTGACAATAGACGCTATGACGTCACTGGCACCAAACTCTAAATGGTATTATGAGCGTATATAAGTGAATTATTCATATTAATTCTTCATTATATGTATATTCGTTATCTATATCTGGGAATTAAACAAAATTGGATTACTAAATTTTAATTTATAGTAATTTACGGAGTGGTTTGGTGACGTCGTATAGGTACATTGTCTGCACCACCTTAGGTACAGAGTTGCAGACGTTTCACCAAGCACATTATTTAGCTGAATAATTGCAGCTGCAAGGGACTTAAAGTGCTGTCCGTTTGCCAGGTAACTCACTAATAATTCCTCCTTGACCTCCATAACTTTCTATGGAACTAACCACACTCTCAACACATGGAAACTATAAATAAGATGTCCGATGAAACTAGGAGAAAGACCATGTCTGTTTTCAACCTTAAACTGAAAAAAAATAATCTTGTGTCTTATTAAAAATAATGTTTAAATTTTATAAAAATTCTAAGAAATGTTTTTCTCAAATTTTTTCCTTCAACATTTTTCTAATTAAATTTTATTTAAATTTTCTTCAAGAAATATTTTCACTTAAAATTTTATTTTGGATAAGTTCACACAATTTATTTCAATTAAAAAAAGTGAAGTAACTAAAAAAAGGTCGAGTTGATGTAAATAAGATTGAGAACAAATATTAATTTCAATGGATGGATTATAACGAAAAATTATGTTAAAATATTAAATTTGTATAAGCATATCACATAAATAGATACCAATTTTATCGCCTAATCCAATCTTTATAAATAAGTATGGAAGTATAATAACAAAGCAATTTAAGATTTCACATATCAGTCAATCAAATGTCACATCGAAACATAGCAGAATAATTTACCATAAATAATCACCGGAAAATTAAATTGCCCTTATTTAGTTAAGAAGATTTGTAGGCTTATTTAACCCTATTTATTTGTTGATATATAAATCTCTTTGAATTAAATAAAAAGTTAAGCTTGAATTAAATAAATAAGTTACATTGAAATTTAATTCAAATGCTTTATTTGAATTAAATAAAATACGTTCTTTGAATTGAATAAACAAGTTATATTTGAATTATTATTAATTTAATTCAAAGTTACGCATAACTATAAACTTACTAACATTTCAATCTATTCCTGTTGTCTAGCCAACATATTTATTTTCGTAAATTACTTCTATAATCATTACAGTTAAACTTTTTTTCTCACTCTTACTCTCTTCAAATAAATTTTTTCATGCCTAGTTTAACAAAATTTTCCGTCTTTTCTCTACACTGAACTCTTCTATTTTATATTTTGATAACATTAAAGAGAAATCAGTTCGGTTCTCGATCTTCTCATATTTATTTCAACCTATCATGTGTAATTTTCTCCACCATTATCCATCTAATACTTCTCTCTCTACTTTAATATTAAGCTGTTTGTGGTGAATGAAACAGAAAGAGGTTGGGTTGTGGGGGTATCCCTTAACAATTGATCCCCGAACTGTTGTAATTTGGATTATGTATTTCCTTTCTTACCATGTTTACCATTTTTTTAACGCTATTTTCAGTTTCAGAGGATAGCGATAGAGTTATGTTCACGCTTCATTTACTATCACCTCTTCATTTTCCTCTTCTATCCATGATCGAAGTCACCGGTGTGTGTTCCATCTCTTTTCAATCCTCTGTAAGTGACTGCTTTCACGGAGTATCTTTCCTGCATCCATGAGCTTTGTTTTCGACTATATAGTAGTAAGTGACTTTGTTCTTGGAGACACTTTTCCTTTCTGACTTTTCTTTGAATTCATTGTATTATATTTAATTTTGATATGACCTTTGGTTTCGAAGCAGACGTTAGAGCCCCTACTAAATTAAATTTATATTTTTATCATTATTATCATATAATATTTTAACATTATCTCATTGTCCAATAAATTTAATATTTTCTTTCTCAATACTTCGATTTTCAGCATCCACTCTTCTTTGATATTTATTATTGTTAAATCATGTGTTAGCCCTATCTACTATCACCATTTCTCCTTCTGTCCAGTTATCCATACAATTTATTTTCCTCCTAGATTTTCCTCACTTTCCTCCCGCGTTTCCCCACACCAATCCTATTCGCGCACCCAATTTCCCCTTTGTTCCTCAACTCTAATTTCCTCGATCCTTCCTCATACTTTATTCTGATTCTCACAGTCTTTTCCAACTTTTACATCATCATATCCACGATATTTATCATTTTATACTCTATTTTCTTCATTAACAAATTCTCCCCAATCCCTTACTTCTTCCCCCCCCCCCTAACTCATTTTCCCCATCCCTCACCACGTTTCCCCAGTTCAAGCAGGTCAGTTCCCAGTCTCCCAGGCGTTCATCTTTATGGCCAATGATCGTTAAATCAAAGTTTATTGATGTCTTTTTTATGCAAGCCCGAGCAGCTCTCCCAACAACAGCATCGCCTCTTCTGGGTACAATTATTCTTCATTTCATTCCGCTTTTAAAGCCTACAACAGGAAATAAAGATCTTATTTATCAAAATAAAGTCATTAAAAACTACTTTGAAACAATTTTTAACATTAGATTTTCTGGTACAACCTACCTTCAATTCTTATTAACCTAAACGTTGGATCCATATTAATTCTGATTATTGGAACAAAATTCTTTCCCACTATCTGGACTATATTAATTCCCAATATTATCTGCACTGTTAGCACACTAAAGTTGTGTTCATATTAGGAGATGATGGTATAGAGATTATTGTTGTGGTTGACCTGCAAGACAACTCTATTATTCCTTACGTAAGATTGACCGATAATTAGCGATAAATCAGTGGTTGTGTGTCTTTATAGGTACTATAAAATAATTCATGACTTGATAGATTGGAAAGTATCGAAGCACAAGAGAAAATACCGTCAGTGTACAGAGATAAATGCAGTCAATAAAAATGAAAAGTCCTGTTATATGAAGCTATAAGTAAGTTCTTTTTGAAGCTGTACGTTTGTAATTGAATTATGTCGTAGGTCTTTTTTCTGCTTATAATAATGGTAACTTATAAATTCGGTTTCAACTTTTTGAAGGAATGGGAACTGATTCAACTTTTGATATCGAAAATAAATAAATTTAAACGTTATGGAAAATTATGATTTTATGAATAATTATCTTTTCTACTGAGAATTAAATTGAAAGTTATGAATATAAAATTATATAGGTTTTCTTATATAATCGGATATGTGTCACCGCCGATAACTGGTTTAATGTATATTATATCAAGTAATATAAAGATATTTAATATCTAATTATATCTTGTGGTTCGATAAATATTTTGGCAATAAAACTGAAAGCACCACATCCTGCATCCATATAAAACCAAAGTGCAAAATTTCATAAAATTGTAGATTTATAGGAAACAATAAAAAAGCCAAATTCCAAAGTCACTTCACTATTTTAAACATTCCCAGTTAAAATTCGGTGCAGTATAGCGGACGTTTTACTGTAGTTTATGGCAGTCTCAGCATTTCTAAGCAGCGCTCAGCAGATAATCTCTGCTTTCTACAAATGTTTACCGCGACCTACAGAGGCCACGGCAGTATAAGGACGAGATAATCTGTGGAGGTTTGACGCGTTATTATCTGCCGAAAACTCTGGAGAACAGAGCATAGAAAATCTTCAGAGTTTATAGTCGATAATATTGGCTAAAATCACCAGAGATTGAAGCACCACATATTGCTCATGAATCATAATCCAACAAATTAATTTGAACAAAAATACAACTTCTTTATCGATAGTGTAGCTAATAATTGGTAATAATAGCTATAGTTAATTAATTGGTGGATAGCCCTAATATAAAATAAACATTAATCACTATTGTTCTTGGTACTCAGCTATGGTTTGGCTCATTCAGTTTTATATTAAATCTATTGTTACCTAATATTTATTTAACCACGGATATCATTGAGTAATTTGTATGCGTTTTTATATTTCTCATTTGTCAGAGTGAACCACTAAATTTTTTTAAAGTAACACTTATAGAAGATCAAAGCAATAGTGAAGTCTGACAATGTTGATATCAGGCTTTATCAGAATACAGTTTTTCTGTATCTTCTCACTGAATGAACTGACACAGCTCTCATCAGACTCACACATCGATCATGTAGGTTCTAATAGTACTTCCATGCGTACATATGACTGAGAATCGTAAATACAGGAGACATTCTTAAATAATTTCCATGAATATCAAAGTGCTGATCCATGATTATAGATAAAATGATTTATAAAGATAAATTATAAGCATACTAAACTACCATTGCATATAATGTTTTCAATTTATAAGATATTAGGTAATTATTTACCCTGATGTAGGTTATTATTTGTCGAATTAAACTTTTGGCATGTGAGATTATATACATAAAATATATCATAGGTATATGGAATATAGAATGACATTCTTATAAACAAGCTGACATTGGCCTTAGTTTAATAAGTTTACTCCAATAGGTATGTATATATTGTATATAATGCATACAGTATACTGTATATATATAGTTAGTACAGAAAATTAATTTGGTTCATCTAACAACGATTCAATATTATAAATGAAATAATTGCAATAACTAACCAGTTAAAATTATATACTAATATTATTATAACAATAATCATGTATATGTTCTTCATCCGCGCCATTTAAATAGGTATATTGGAATACAAGAATACCAAATAACACGAAATCATTATTGAAAAAATCGGTCATTCTTAATAATTATTTAAAGATAAAATCATTTCCATGCTGAAATTATTAAAAACAGGGTTGCAAAACGAAATATATAGAACAATTATTTTGTACGTTCTAAAGAAAAATATCGGATTTTTTTATTGAGAACCATTGAACCTGCCGTATTTTGAATAGTTTCTAGTTTAAAATAAGGCTCTGTGGTGAAATAATGTTTCAAGTTATTAATTTATTGGTGAAAGTGGAATTGTGTATCTATCATGTGTATAGTATTTAAGAGTTCAGTGGTTATTGTATCCTATTGAAAAAAAAAATAGCTATGCTAGGCTATATATTATATTATATAGCCTAGGTATAGCTAATTTGTACTTTTTTGGGTTTTGAAATTCACTACCTACCTAACTAGGTGCCTACTCATGACACCTAGCTATGTATAATGTACTAGCACATAGGTATCAGGAAATGCACTGTAACTTGTAATCCAAGTAGCCTATGTCCAAGTTACTCCCACTGTAACATATCTATGTACTAGCTACCCACAGCCAACAGGCGACTCAAGTTATTAGTTATAGAGTACTACCGATGTCAGTTAAGCAAATTAGTTGGCTTCTATTTTAAATGGTCCACTCGTCCACACATTCTGATAGCTATATACCTTAGCCATGTTTTAAAGTGTGCACTGTGAACAAAGTCGCCTGGATAGTCTATATTGATACGTATCTAAAAGATGAGCGGCGCACCAGATTACGGCGCACCCACCATACGTTCTATTAGATAGATCATAGATAGATTGAAAGATGATTTATGATAGGTACCTATATGTAGAAATGTAGTGAATTTGATATTTGTTGTTTCAAATTTATGACTGATGGCCAGTCTGTATTTAGTGGTAAATTCCACCAACATGTCGGTGGAATTTTTTCCCTTTCAAAATAATATTCTGGCAAAGTTGTTGGATTTTCAACTATTTATTCATGTTACCATTAATTTTTGGTGGATACCTAAATTGGGAAAATGTTGGTGGATCAGTCAAATTACTGGAAATTAATGGTGGATTTTCTCAGCTTTTTGAAAAAGTCAGTGGGATTTTTTGCACCAAATACAGACTGGACTGATGGTACCTGAATGATGTGAATCCACAACCAGTCTGTATTTGGTTTACAAAATTGAAAATATAAAATTCCAATTACTTTTCCAAAAAGCTGAAAGAAAAATCAGAAAAATACATACCTACCTACCTATTTCATGATTGATACTAAGATAGCTATTTGAATGAGCCACCAACATTTTTTTTATTTACCTAGCCACCAAAAAAAAAATAATAATGGTAAGTTGGTAACATTATAGTTATACTAACATAGGAATACCTGAATAGCTTAAATCCACAGACTTTACTAGTATAATATTATTTTCGAAGGGGAAAAATTCCACTGACAAGTGGATGGAATTTACCATGAAATACAGTCTGGGCATTATATTAATCTGTATTTGGGGCACAAAATTCCACTTGACTTTTTAAAAGTTTAAAAAATCCACTAGGCTATAAATTTCTATTAATTTGGCTGATCCAGCAACTTTTTTCTAACTGATCCACCAAAAATTAATGGTAACATAGGATTATTGGAATAAATGGCTATAAAAATCCACCGACTTTGCCAGAATATTATTTTCAAAGGGCAAAAAATTCCACCGACATGTCGGTGAAAATTACCACAAAATACAGACTGGGACATTAATTGAGTCAGAGAGATGGATATTCGCAGTCGCTAGAGTCGTGACTGACTAGTGACTACTAGGTATATTGAATTTTCTTCAATAGTTTTGAATTCATTCCTACCTATGATCTATCCAGAATGCAGGAACTGGTAAAGTGTTCTCCAAGATATCCTACATTTTGACTTCTGTTCTCAGTAAAATACATGTAAATGTAGGAGGAAATTATTGATTGTTTGCACAGAAAATGTTAAAATGTCACATATTCTGCAGACTGGCTAGTACCTATACAAGCTATATCTATTTACCTGAATTTTACTTTGATCATTAAAAGAGATCTCTGTATTATTGTATACAAAATATGCCAGTTAATCTGTTGATGCCAATTAATTGACCCTCAGCCTTACATAATAAGTTACATTTGTAAAGGTCAAAACTCAGATATGTCTAATTGGCTTAATGCCAGTCTACAGAATATGGGACATTTTTAACATTTTCTGTAATAACAGTCTGAACAGTCCTTAGTTTTCTCCTATATTTGCATTAATTTGACTGAGAGCAGAAGCCAAAACAGAAGATTTTTTGGAGAACAGTTTACCAGTTCCTACAGTCTGGGCTTAATGTTTTGATTTAATTTAATTTCTATGTTCCCATGTTAATTTGGCCTAAAATTTTAAGAAATGAGCCAAAATTGACATGTCTCAGAATCTTTAAAATTTTTGCTTGAAATTGGCTAACTTTCTGCCAGTCTCTTGAACATGGCATGATGATTATTCAGATTATATAAGATGCATCTTGACAGTTTCAATATATTTAGGTACCTATTCTCATGTAAATTTTGGCACTAGCTATATTTAGTCTGATTAGAGAGTCAACATAGTTTTAAAATTTAGATAAGTGGAGCAGTAAAATTAGGTTACTTTCACTAGAAACCTTTCTTTGAATGACGGAGGTCGCTTTTCTTTGACGGAGGTCGCTTTTCTTTGACGGAGGTCGCTTTTCTTTGACGGAGGTCGCTTTTCTTTGACGGAGGTCGCTTTTCTTTGACGGAGGTCGCTTTTCTTTGACGGAGGTCGCTATTCTTTGACGGAGGTCGCTTTTCTTTGACGGAGGTCGCTTTTCTTTGACGGAGGTCGCTTTTCTTTGACGGAGGTCGCTTTTCTTTGACGGAGGTCGCTTTTCTTTGACGTAGGTCACTTTTCTTCCATGTTACAAACCAGTCTGCAAAACATGCACAATCAATCTTCAAATATTCAATTTTTGGAGCAATTCTTTCCATAAGATTTTTAAATTTCTCTCTAAAATGGCCAGAAATCTCAAAACACTCTCCAATAATTACATGTAAACATAGGAATTGATTAAGAAATTGTCGCCAGATAATTCAGGACACTAATTTCAAGGCCATAATAATCACCGAATAAATTTCACAACTTCATGCATCTTTTGCAGACTGGGTTACAGAGTATGTCGGTTAAAGCCAATTAATTGGCTTAAATTTCAAGAGGTCAAAATTCAGATATGTCTAATTGGCCTAAAATTTTGAATTAATTCCTATGTTCCCATGGACGCAGGAGGTGACTATTTTTTGACGCAGGAGGTGACTATTTTTTGACGCAGGAGGTGACTATTTTTTGACGCAGGAGGTGACTGTTTTTGACGCAGGAGGTGACTGTTTTTGACGCAGGAGGTGACTGTTTTTGACGCAGGAGGTGACTGTTTTTGACGCAGGAGGTGATTATTTTTTGACGCAGGAGGTGATTATTTTTTGACGCAGGAGGTGATTATTTTTTGACGCAGGAGGTGATTATTTTTTGACGCAGGAGGTGATTCTTTTTTGACGCAGGAGGTGATTCTTTTTTGACGCAGGAGGTGACTTTTTTTGACGCAGGAGGTGACTTTTTTTTGACGCAGGAGGTGACTTTTTTTTGACGCAGGAGGTGACTTTTTTTTGACGCAGGAGGTGACTATTTTTTGACGCAGGAGGTGACTATTTTTTGACGCAGGAGGTGACTATCTTTTGACGCAGGAGGTGACTTTCTTTTGACGCAGGAGGTGACTTTCTTTTGACGCAGGAGGTGACTTTCTTTTGACGCAGGAGGTGACTTTCTTTTGACGCAGGAGGTGACTTTCTTTTGACGCAGGAGGTGACTTTCTTTTGACGCAGGAGGTGACTTTCTTTTGACGCAGGAGGTGACTTTCTTTTGACGCAGGAGGTGACTTTCTTTTGACGCAGGAGGTGACTTTCTTTTGACGCAGGAGGTGACTTTCTTTTGACGCAGGAGGTGACTTTCTTTTGACGCAGGAGGTGACTTTCTTTTGACGCAGGAGGTGACTTTCTTTTGACGCAGGAGGTGACTTTCTTTTGACGCAGGAGGTGACTTTCTTTTGACGCAGGAGGTGACTATTTTTTGACGCAAGGTACACAAGACACTTTTTTTTCACACATGTTACACCCCTATTTAATTATCTCGTCTATTCTTCTATTAGCAACATGTGTAGAATTTTAAGTGCACTCTCCTGTTACAACTTAAACTAATGCATTGAGTAGAAAAATAATGCTTAATTCATAGTTCAGAGATGGTTCCGTTATTTGATCATGATGGCCATACTTAAAAAGATGATGCTGGGTGGTTATTATATACTATATTATTCAGAGTCAAAATCCTTGCTCATTCACCAGTGTTATTGTTTTGAGTCTTTTGACCAATGAGATATTTTACAAAGTATCTCAAATGGTCAGATAATCCAAGAAACTTTGATAGATATTTGAATTTAAAGCATATTTTTCCCATATTGTCATGCTAAAACTCAGTAATGTTTAGGACATTAAATAGAAATTTGCATAATGTGGAAGTGGCTAATATCACTCCTATTTATTTAGATAACTGGTGTTCTATCAATTATCTACCATGTTCTTGTGTTAATTTTCATATTTATACAGTGTGATCATTATTAAAAAATTATACATAGCTAACTCAAATTGTGAGTTTGTTTATGATAATCTGTATTCCTCCCTCTGGATATTGTTACTAACTAGGCTATTTTTATATATGTTCATGAATTTGTTTGTTATATATGTCAAAACTTTTGTTTTTCTTTTCAGGATTAAAATTATTCAACACATTCCAAAAGGAAACTAGTTTAAGAAATTTTGTATGTATCAAACAATCAAGGATATTCAGTTCAAACTTTAACATGTCTTTAGATGATGAAGAGGACATGATGCTATTCAATATGAAGTATAAGGTAAGTTCAGCTCTCTTTTCAATCTTAAATAAAATAATTGACACAATGGAATTTACTAGAGATGCTCCGATACCATATTGTTAAATGATACCAGTACCAAGTCCAATACCAGTTTTTTTAAAGTATGATATTCACAAGTGTTACTTGCTCAGTGTAATAGCTATAAATTTCATTTGTTATATTATTTTTGTGTTATTGCAATTAGCTAAAGTGTACCTAGTTTTGAACTACAGTGTGCCTAGTTTTGAACTACAGTGTGCCTAGTTTTGAACTACAGTGTGCCTAGTTTTGAACTACAGTGTGCCTAGTTTTGAACTACAGTGTGCCTAGTTTTGAACTACAGTGTGCCTAGTTTTGAACTACAGTGTGCCTAGTTTTGAACTACAGTGTGCCTAGTTTTGAACCACAGTGTGCCTAGTTTTGAACTACAGTGTGCCTTGTTTTGAACTACAGTGTGCCTAGTTTTGAACTACAGTGTGCCTAGTTTTGAACTACAGTGTGCCTAGTTTTGAACTACAGTGTGCCTAGTTTTGAACTACAGTGTGCCTAGTTTTGAACTACAGTGTGCCTAGTTTTGAACTACAGTGTGCCTAGTTTTGAACTACAGTGTGCCTAGTTTTGAACTACAGTGTGCCTAGTTTTGAACTACAGTGTGCCTAGTTTTGAACTACAGTGTGCCTAGTTTTGAACTACAGTGTGCCTAGTTTTGAACTACAGTGTGCCTAGTTTTGAACTACAGTGTGCCTAGTTTTGAACTACAGTGTGCCTTGTTTTGAACTACAGTGTGCCTAGTTTTGAACTACAGTGTGCCTAGTTTTGAACTACAGTGTGCCTAGTTTTGAACTACAGTGTGCCTAGTTTTGAACTACAGTGTGCCTAGTTTTGAACTACAGTGTGCCTAGTTTTGAACTACAGTGTGCCTAGTTTTGAACTACAGTGTGCCTAGTTTTGAACTACAGTGTGCCTAGTTTTGAACTACAGTGTGCCTAGTTTTGAACTACAGTGTGCCTAGTTTTGAACTACAGTGTGCCTAGTTTTGAACTACAGTGTGCCTAGTTTTGAACTACAGTGTGCCTAGTTTTGAACTACAGTGTGCCTAGTTTTGAACTAGAGTGTGCCTAGTTTTGAACTAGAGTGTGCCTAGTTTTGAACTAGAGTGTGCCTAGTTTTGAACTAGAGTGTGCCTAGTTTTGAACTAGAGTGTGCCTAGTTTTGAACTAGAGTGTGCCTAGTTTTGAACTAGAGTGTGCCTAGTTTTGAACTAGAGTGTGCCTAGTTTTGAACTAGAGTGTGCCTAGTTTTGAACTAGAGTGTGCCTAGTTTTGAACTAGAGTGTGCCTAGTTTTGAACTAGAGTGTGCCTAGTTTTGAACTAGAGTGTGCCTAGTTTTGAACTAGAGTGTGCCTAGTTTTGAACTAGAGTGTGCCTAGTTAGTTTCGAAGTATGTATTTTTATTCATCTGTTGATTAATTACAGCAATATCAGCTGTCTAGTTGAACATAAATTTACTATTATAAGCACGAAATGTAATTATTCAGTGAATTGTTTATAATGTTCGTTTCAATTTTCAGAAACACTGTCCGGACCCGATTTCAAACCAGTTCATAAAACCATTGGAATATCCCTATAGAATTCTGGCGATTGGGATGGACAAAGAGGAAGGGGCATACGCTCCCACACCTAAGCACGGTCATGAGCCCCCCTGGTCACGAGCCCCCCCCCCCTCCCTGTTGTTTAATTCTTATTTACCTAGTTCAACAAAAGAAGAACCACTTAGATAGAAATAACCGAGAGTTGCTGATGTAGTTTCACTAGTTTGTTGTACTGCACACTTAATGATTGATTAATTACCTGGCAGGGGGGTCAGGGGGATTAAATAATATAGGTAAATAAATAAGGATTTAAAAACAGATGGCTCGTAATCGGGGGGGGGGGGGTGCTTATGACCTACACCCTCGAGGAACAAGTTGTCAAAGTTGGCGACCTAAGCTCTTACTCTTCTCCCAATTTATATTTGTAAGTATGGTTACATTTTTTATTATTAGTAACAAGTGGTACTCATTTTACAAACTTTGACAATCAGTTAGACTGGAAAAATATATAAGTAAGATTTACAATGTATAGCTTAAGTTTGCTTACCAATAAATTAATTTAAAGCTATCTACTTCACTTTTATAACCTTACCACTACTCTTTACAGTCTATTATACGTAAATGGAAAAGGAGATGGTGTCCCTTCAGCCCTGAACTGTTGTAGCTAATTTGGAATGTATTATTTTACCATGTTCATTTTTATTAACTCTACTTGCAGTTTTGGAGAATAGCGCAAAGTTATATTCATAAACTGCGAGGTCTTAGATTTTTGTATTAGGAAGTCTTCATTTCCCATCATCTCCTTCTTCCATCCACCATCGCCACAGGTGCTTGTGACTCTTTTCGTCACAATCCTTGGAAGTGACAGCATTCACGGAGAAGCTTTTTGTCCATTCATTAGTATTGTCACTGACGGGTGGCAGGTGACATTGTTTATAGAGCCACTTTTCCTCCTGACTGATTCTTCCAGTCCCTTTTATTTAATTTCCTTTTGATGTAGCTAAACGATATGGGCTTTTCTTCTGAAAAAGACATTTAACCCCTACTAAATAAATTTTTCCCTAACTTGAAACGTCAATCACATTAATTCAAATAGCTATTTAGACATCATGATCATTTTTTACCCTCATGGTAGATATTGACTGGAATATTGCTGCCGAATAACGTCACATTCATAATATGAAGTATATATGCGTTAAACGCGTCATATTTTATAGTATGAATATGTGCGTTCATATTCAGCGCAGTATTGGCGCAGTCAATATCTGCCATGAGGGTATTTTTCTCTAGTGTTTCACGCGTGGCCACGGACGCTACGCGGTCGCGCATTAGTAGTTAGGACGCGCGTGTTTGCAGTTTAGGGTAGCGCCCCAGTGTAGTTCAGTGCAGTGGGGGGACGTAGAATGAGGTCCCCAAAAGCGGACAAAAATGCACTGTGGCGGCCCTATCGCGGCCTTCTGCCTGCCATGATGCCGGCCCTGCGCGCCCCACCCGCTGCCCCTATCCTGCACCGAATTCTAACTGGGTTGTTCATACACATACTTTTTATATCTGATATAATTTAAATTCCTTAGTGAATTGTAAGGATTCCCGCTATTTAAATACCAGGTCCATCTCGATAGTTTAGCTATGAATAAGCTGTTCGTAATAGGATAAGGTATGCCCGAGAAGATTACGCGTGAGAAATCATTCATGATTCCATCTTAACTTTCTATCAGATTAAAATAACAAATGTCAACACCCAATTGTAAATAAGGATGAAATAATAAATGAATAAAAACCATGATGGTTCCAATAAGAGGAATCGAGACTATTAGATATGTATCGAAAATTGAAAAGGTTCTAAAGACCTCCAATTAATAAATGTTATCTCCCAAAGATGAGATAAGGTAGACAAAGACCGTAACCGGTCGCCATTTTTTGCACCGTCCAGTCTGCAAAGCATGTCAGTAGGATAATTGAAATCAAAGACCACGGCTATCAAAGCACTTAGTGCTGGAATCATCTAGATGAATATCTTTGGCGAATATTAATTACTGGTGATGAAAGGGATTATGTAGCTGGACTATCTTTTAAATTCTTCATACAAATTAAAGTACTTTAATGACCTGTGTATATATATTCAATTATGTATCATGCAAAATACTCGTATAAGTTATTTTAAGAATACAGACTGAATTTTTAAATAGAACTTAAAGCTTTAAGTTTAAGGTTAAATATTGTTACTCCAATCTTTTCATTTTTTATTAACAAAAATCAAAGAACGTACACTAATATTATGTACCATATTTTAAATGGTTCCTTCAATGTAAATAATATTGTTTAATTGAATTTTCCGGTACAACTGATGTAAGTAAGCTCGGGGTCAACTCTGCTATAAGTAGTCCTGTTTTAAAAGCGGCCTGTATATAAACACACCTTGAATTTATTTAATTTAACATTTATTGAAGTAGTAAAATCATCACATCCTTATGAAATATGTCATCATTGTTTAGCCCTTCACGTCATTGTGTCCCAATTATTGCAAATTTATACTTAAAATCTTGAGGGTATATATATTTCGTGCTAACCAGAAACATAGAAAAATATCAATAACTTTAATTCTAAACTGATTTGGTTGCTGTCTTTTCCTGACTTTCCTTTTTACAAAACTACTATTAGTTAGACATATCTTCTTTCCCTTATAATAATAATAATACCTACTCATTATACGGAATGAGCAACTTTTTTAATTCATTTCTTCTTAATTTATTTGAAGTGGATAATTACTATTTTGTGTTTACCATTGAATGTGTTAAGATCAAATGAATATTTTATTGAAAATTACAACAAAAAATTGATTAGTCAAAATTTTATAAGAGTATAACTAGCCTCTATGTAAAATTGTGAACTTTAGAGTGTTGTGCTAGCTATAGGTTACACTCAGAGCAATGCTGATGCACCCAGGTTTTTGGAGTATACTCTATGTATAGGTTTGTCTCCAATGCGATACACTTAAGTGCATCAAACTGTAGTTTTGATACACTTTGGTGCTTTGAGAGCTGGATAATGCATTTGCAGTCAGATGCACTTTAGTATC
Source organism: Caprella mutica (assembly GCA_947561585.1). Taxonomy (NCBI): domain Eukaryota; kingdom Metazoa; phylum Arthropoda; class Malacostraca; order Amphipoda; family Caprellidae; genus Caprella; species Caprella mutica. Next base: position 58,343 of record CANNZV010001700.1, read on the forward strand.
TCAAATTAAAATGTTGAGAAATATTTCCTCAACATTTTAACAGACTTATATCTAAGACACTAAAGTGCATTGGATTGCAGATGCATTTCCAAACTCATGAGACACCTAAGTGCATTCAAACTAAAGTTTGGTGCACTGAAGTGTCTCGCTTTGGAGACAAACATATAGAGTAAACTCCAAACACCTGGGTGCATCAGTTGGAGTTGTTTATTTTTCCCAGTGTAGTAGGGTTCAGATTAAATAGAAACTATATATTTCTTTAGGTTCATGCATAAACTATTTTGTTTATGAATCGATATTGTGTAGTTATTAACTAATATAGTGTAGTTTATTAATCTCAGATATAATATATAATGAAAATTGTGACAATTCTAACTATATTTTTTAAATTTTAATTATAAGATGCTTTATTGTCATTGTTGGTGTAAGTTCCTTTTTAATATAAAACAACCATTTATCGCTGTTAATGAATCATGTAATGGACGTGTTAAATTGAAATATTACATCTTTTAAAATTATATTTATCAATTTAAGTAACATACAAATATTCATTCCTCATTAAGCTTGTCCTCTTCTCACTTATAAATGGTAAATCTCCATTTTCAAGATGTTACTTGATATGTTCAACATGTCAAGTTCCGATGTTAGCAAAGTGTCTACACGAGTGAAAAGAGTAATTGCGTAATTACTGAACCTTAAGGATGACTTGAAGATCTGTGTCTCCTTTAAATTTTACAAGGGTCATCATTATATAAACGTGGAATCATAGTTCTAAAAATATAGCTAAATATTTATTTCTTAAGAAAATATTTATTACTTAGCCACTTCATTATAAATTATTATCGACTGAAATTATAGAAGATTATTAAACTGAAATTGTCCGACCAATCGAAATAACATTTTAAATTTGTTAAATTCGAACGCGTTTCAGTTCATCACAAATCAGTTGATCTACAAACGCAAAAAGATTGTATATCATTCTCTAATTATCAAATTGTATGCACGAGTAGGATTTCAGTCTTTTATTTTTATAATTTAAAGATTGTTCCTAAGAAGAATCAGGTATTATGAACATATAAATGCAAAATTCTGAAAATCATCGGAAAACATCAAAAACAGTAGTGCTTCTAAAACACTACCCTGTGGATTACCTAAATTTTTAACCAAATGAGCATAAACTAAAGCTGAAGATCCCGTTCTCTCCCAAAATCTAATAAACTGGTATATAATTGGATAATGTCCAATCGTCAAACCAAGTTTTATGCAATATGGTTCAATACTTTTGGAATCATTAAGTTATAAATGACCTTGACCTTGATCTTTGACTCTTAACCCGAACGCTCCAAAAACCTAAACAAAATGGTTCCAGTAACTTCACCAATCGTCCCACCAAGTTTCATGCAATATATCTATACTTTTGAGTTATAAATGACCATGACCTTGAACTTTGACCGGGTCACTCCCAAAATTCTACCATGAGGTCACTGGACATTGACCAATCATTTCACTAATTTTCAGGCAATTTGGTTGAACACTTTTTCAGTTAAACGAATAACAAGATGATAAATATATAAATAAATGCAGGTTAAAATATAACCTTCCACCAATTTGCGAAGGTAACTATAAGACTGCTTACTTTCTGAGTTCTTTTATTCATTGATAAAAAAATGAGTGAATTAAGAATACTTTATATATCTATTTGATACGATAATGCAAGCAATGACGAAGCCAATACAATATATATTTAAATCAGACAATATTAGCTGCTAGAAGTCTCTCACTTGACATATTGAGTCAGATGGGTGCAATCACATTCAATGTAATAAGTAGTCTATGAGCAAATTGTGAGCAAATTATATGTACTATTATTTCCAAATAGCACCAATTGCATAGTGCTATTTTTGCTATATTGATATATATAATAAAGCAAAGCAATGATGAACTTTAGAGTTGCTAAACAAATAGCGGTTGATCGGTATGATATTAATAAATACTACACATTTGTTAATAAAACTGTTAAAGATAATCCACACTCCAAATAAAACAGAATTTCTAGTGTAATCAATACCAATAATTTCTTTTTAGAATTTCTAAAATACAACAAAGTTAAAAATAATTTCAGAAAAACAATTTCCATCGTATTTGGAAATTCAAACAATATACTCTCAATAGATTTAATTTACAAATTCAAAAATGAATAATTTATCCCCAAAAGATATTAATTAATGTATTTGGCATAGATTGTGGGTTAATGGGTTCTCTTACAAAGGCAAATAAATCGGCAGAAGTTTACTAATAAACACTTAGAATATATTATGCAAACGCAATTATTTTGATATACATAAATTTTATGCAGGAGTAAAATAAGGTTCAGCATAAAATAAATATCAATTTTTATATAAAATATGCTTACAAAGACTGGTCAACATTAGTATCCAAATAATACTCTAATAAACTCTAGATTTGTTGAATTCTATAATCTTAATTCGTATCGGTATAAAGAAAATTATAGCCCAGTATCATTGAATCAGTAGGCGAATCTAACGAAATAATGTGTATGCGTTGTCATATATTATTGAAGCTGCTATGTAGAAATAAAGTTGCTTAATGAAAAGTGAACAATTGAATTAATCAAATAGGATACTCTACCATTTAGTAATTCTTATATATTAATACATTAACGAAACCACAGAAGTTTACAGTTCATATATTAATACATTAACGAAACCACAGAAGTTTACAGTTCATATATTAATACATTAACAAAACCACAGAATTTTACAGTTCATATATTAATACATTAACAAAACCACAGAATTTTACAGTTCATATATTAATACATTAACAAAACCACAGAAGTTTACAGTTCATATATTAATACATTAACAAAACCACAGAAGTTTACAGTTCATATATTAATACATTAACAAAACCACAGAAGTTTACAGTTCATATATTAATACATTAACAAAACCACAGAAGTTTACAGTTCATATATTAATACATTAACAAAACCACAGAAGTTTACAGTTCATATATTAATACATTAACAAAACCACAGAAGTTTACAGTTCATATATTAATACATTTACAAACCCACAGAAGCTTACAGTTCATATATTAATACATTAACAAAACCACAGAATTTTACAGTTCATATATTAATACATTTACAAACCCACAGAATTTTACAGTTCATATATTAATACATTTACAAACCCACAGAAGCTTACAGTTCATATATTAATACATTAACAAATCCAAACATAGTTGAGAAGATTTACGAAATCCTAATAATATAAGCCACTACAAAGGCAGACCCTTTAAGTGTATTTATCTTAATGCTTATTATCTCTTGCTGATGGCTAGACAAAATAACATTAACACGGAGAACCTCTCAGCATTGGTAGGTAAACATTGACTAGTTGGCGACTCTGTGCCTAATTAAACACAACTACTTTAACAAGGGAATAATGAGTTGGTACACAGCGAGTGATAGGAAAATGATCGGAATATGATGTGAAATAAATGTGAAATAAAATGAAGATTAATTGGAAAAACTGTTTCCTTAAAGGGGCAGTAAACCTGTGGACAAATTTTAGTGTTGATAAATCGATAAACGAATATTAATAATGGAATAAGATAAAGTTATTTCATTTTTTAAACTCCTATTTAAAAAAAAAACAGTTTAATTATTTCACAAATGCAGTGCCATCTACTGATGTAATCAGGAACTATAAAACTCAGCTAATACGTACACACGCACAAACACCATACAATCCGAAGGCACTTAGTTTTTCATTCGTTTTACCTAAGTTGTTGTAGTTAAAGTAACTAAAATGAGCACTGCTAATAGTAGACTATTAGCAATAATAGACATTGCTAATAGTAGAATAGATAGCACCTCAAATAACAGCTATTAAACATTAACAATTCGCAGCGCCTTCCCTGTAGATGCGGTGAACTTTAGACTTAAAATCAAATTATTATACTTATATATTTTACGGTTGTTAGTTATATATAAGTCGAATAAACTAATTATTATCAATATTTTTCAATAGAAAAAATGACATAGTTTTATAAAGTTTACTGCCCCTTCAACTTTCATGCATTTGAGAGTAAAAAATAGAAAACAAATATTCTCCATGATAATTTAGTATTAATAAATAAAACGTATATAATATGAGTTGAAAAACAATACTATTATACATTTGATGATAAAAATTGTGAAACCATCCGATAACTCGATCTGTATTTACACTAAGTTGTTTACGCATACACATCACAATGATTCCCCTTTCATCACAATTGTTAGAATCACAATACTCTCTTTCATCACAATTGTAAGAATCACAATACTCTCTTTCATCACAATTCTTAGAATCACAATACTCTCTTTCATCACAATTTTTAGAATCACTGCACTCGATTTCATCACAATTGTTAGAATCACAACACTCCCTTTCATCACAATTCTTAGAATCACAACACTTCCTTTCATCACAATTCTTAGAATCACAACACTCCCTTTCATCACAATTCTTAGAATCACAACACTTCCTTTCATCACAATTCTTAGAATCACAACACTCCCTTTCATCACAATTTTTAGAATCACTGCACTCGATTTCATCACAATTGTTAGAATCACAACACTCCCTTTCATCACAATTCTTAGAATCACTACACTTCCTTTCATCACAATTCTTAGAATCACAACACTCCCTTTCATCACAATTCTTAGAATCACAACACTTCCTTTCATCACAATTCTTAGAATCACTACACTCCCTTTCATCACAATTCTTAGAATCACTACACTTCCTTTCATCACAATTGTTAGAATCACAACACTCCCTTTCATCACAATTCTTAGAATCACTACACTTCCTTTCATCACAATTCTTAGAATCACAACACTCCCTTTCATCACAATTCTTAGAATCACAACACTTCCTTTCATCACAATTCTTAGAATCACTACACTCCCTTTCATCACAATTCTTAGAATCACAACACTTCCTTTCATCACAATTCTTAGAATCACAACACTCCCTTTCATCACAATTCTTAGAATCACTACACTCCCTTTCATCACAATTCTTAGAATCACAACACTTCCTTTCATCACAATTCTTAGAATCACTACACTCCCTTTCATCACAATTCTTAGAATCACAACACTTCTTTTCATCACAATTGTTAGAATCACTACACTCCCTTTCATCACAATTCTTAGAATCACAACACTCCCTTTCATCACAATTATTAGAATCACTACACTCCCTTTCATCACAATTCTTAGAATAACTCTCCAGCAATCAATCCCGACGTCCATTGTAGCGAAGCATAAGAAAAATGGCCAATTCGGACGTATGAATTATGTTCCTCTCGAGACACGTTTAGATGTAACCCTTAAGCAACGAAACTGTGAACATCATTTATACAATGATCGATGTATTATTTATCCAGTGATCTATTGGCTCTTTACGCAGATACCTCTGGAGTCTTGGAAGCTTTCACGGGGTAAAATTGGGTGTTGGTAAAACTGTTAAGAATGATTCATATTAGACCAAGCAATAATGCTGAGGTTTTTATGTTATACACTTCGATAGGGTCCATTAAAGGTATCTAACACAATGGCCCGATAAATTAGAATACGCTGAATGTTATATGTTTGGCGGCTGTTAAGAGATACTGTATACATGTTTCTCGATTTCAAATACCGTTATAAAGCTTTCTGAAGGTAGTAATAGATAGCTTAAAAGGTGATGTTAACAGATCATTATTTCCCAAAAATTTGATAAAACGGATTATTTGTTATTGAACAGTTTTTTTGTACACCGCTATTGTAATAGAGATTTTAATATTAAGTTGAGTCAACAAAGGGTAAATATGTTAAGAAACTTATATATAATCAAGCAAATTAAAATTCAAAATCGAACGCGATACCTTTATAAGTAAATTATAATTCCAATTTATAAATATATTCATTGCTCTTATCTTGTTATTCTAGTTATATACTTTTTGGGAATATGTTAATGTTTGGCAGGCACTATCTTCTGAAATTTACTGATATCTTACTGCGATGATGCTTCCACTTTCAATTCTCCTGGAACTGCTTTTGTTATAATAAACCGCACCCCAGAAACTCTTTTGTAGTGATAAACCATGCCCTAGAATCTCTTTTGTTATGATGATCAAGTTATGCCTCAGAATCTCTTCTGTCATAATAAACCATGCCCAAGAATCTCTTCTGCTATGATAATCCATGCCTCATAATATTTGTTGTTATGCTAAATCATGCCCCTGAATCTCTTACGCCAAACCTTGCCTCATAATATATTTTGTTATAATAAATCATGCCCCATAAGCTCATTATATAATATATATCAATTTTACAATACCAACTTGGTATTACTTTTGGCGAATGTATTGATGGAGAGAATATCGGTGCTATGACAATTGTCACCAATGCAGAAAATTTAAACCCAGGGAATTGCCACTCTAGTTATATTATTAGGTGCAGTATACATTTTGGAATTATCGAATCAAGGTACGCCACCCCCTCCCCAAAAAAGTCGAATGGACCGCTAACCTAACCTTAGGTGAATACTGTCCGTATATATGTGTGTTTTGTATTTACATGTGGTTAATATTAATAATTATTTACTTGATACGGGAATATCGAATTTATGAAGGATATAATTAATTATTTTGTACAATGGAAAAATTATGTAAATTTGTCTTATCAGCATTTTTTAAGTTAACAATCCTGATATTAATTATTAGGGTAGTAATTATCCGCTACGAAATTATCGGTAGGTACTTATACCACTGAGACGTATTTTCCTTGGATATTTTGATTAATTTTATTATTGAAAAATAGATTCTATTGTAAATTTATTTTGTTTATCACTACCTAATAAAAAAATTTTGAAGTCACAACTAACACAATTTTAAAAATACATTAATCATGGAAAGTTATAAGTATATGCTCTATAAAAGAAACCTAGTAAAATTAAAACAATACAAAATTAGTAATTATTCATAATAAAATAATTTATAATTCATGATAAAAATAGTTATTATTTATAATAAAATTATTTACAATAAAATTATTTACACATTCATAATAAAATTTTTATTATTTATGATAAAATTGTTTATTATTTATAATAAAATTAGTTATTATTTATAATAAAATTGGTGATTATTTATAATAAAATTGGTGATTATTTATAATAAAATTGGTGATTATTTATAATAAAATTAGTGATTATTTATTATAAAATTAGTGATTAAATAATAACTGATTATAATTATGGACTCCTTTAAAACTTTTTAAATCAAAAAATTATTTTTGTGTTTTTACAATATAGGGAACATCAAATTTTCGTTCCAAATCTGTTCGAATTGAAGGAAGGTTATATACCTATTAATTTGTTTCTAGTGTTCTAGTCTTCAGAAGGTAAATTTAACATTTAATGAAGGAATCGATAAATCTCACTTCACTATAATATCATCAGAAACATGAATTTTATTTAAATACAAATAAAAATAAAATTTAATAGATATTCAATAGGATGTTAACAAAAGAATATTTTACGTTTTTCTTTTTCAAAATTGATTAAACATAGCAAATAAATCTAGAAAATTGAACATTTTATTGACTAAAAGATGAGTGAATCTTTGATAAGAGTCAATATTAAATTAGTCAATAATTAATATAATGTCAGTGATGATATTTAGTAACAAAAAAAAAACTTTCAGACATTATGAATATTAACAATAGAACCTCTATTATTTTGGTTTATATTTTTAATGACAGCTCGCGTGAAAATATTTATGCAAGTTTATTACTTGAAGGAGAAAATGTACATCATAGTTATATAGTATTTCAAATAAATTTTCAAATAACTAAAATGCTGTTAAAATAAAGGTATATAATTAAAAAGATGAAATGGACTTTAAATAGGGTTCTAGGAAATTTAGATCTTGTAAAATTTGGTATTGGAAAACTCTGTCTCAGTTTATAATGGTGTTATTGAAGAACAATAATAAAAAAAGTTGAGATTATGAGTACTAAAATGTGTAGTTTATTTATTAAATGCGGGTAACATCATTAACCGCTATAAATGATACGTAACATTAGTAATTTTGACATTTATTTAACATGAGATTTGAGCGGAAAATTCGCTTGCTGAAATTTTGGTCTCGGAATATTTGGTCTCAGGAATAAATAAAACTTATGAATTAGATTAGAACCCCCTGCCAGGTCTTTAAACAATCATGAAGTGTGCAGTACAACAAACTAGCGGACACAGCAAACTACATAACTGTCATTTATGTTGAGAGGCCATTTATAATTCTGAGACCGAAATTTCCGAGACTTAAGTTTCCGGCCACCTTTAAATAGTTATGTTACTTTTTTTAAGTTCTAGAATTTGGTGTTTTACTAAATGACGTACTGTTATAGTTGGCAATTCACAAAACAGTTATTGAAAATTTAATGATTAGTATATGTCAGTATTATCAATAATTTTTTCAATTTTTTTATAATAAAAATTAATCACAATTGACATCATTAAAATTATAAATAATTATTAGGAAATATATTTAGGCTACTTAAAAGAAAACATGTAGAAGCAAAACATTATCAAAATGAATTAAATTAGTAAATTTAAATTATTTTTCAATCAGGTTTTAAAATCCGGGTATGGTTTTAACGGCAGAGAAAATGTAGGCCTTCCATTTGACTGCAATCACTTGAGTCTATATTGATTTTTTAAACTTTTTATAATTCAGAAGTAATTAATAAACTATGAGCTTAGATTTTTGTATTAAGAAGGCTCGTAGGCTTCATTTACTATCACCTCTTCATTTTCCTCTTCCATAATATATCTAAAATTCTTGAAATCACTTTAAGATTCATATCGAACACAGTTAATATAAACATTTATTATGTAAAGATAACTGTTATTTATGTTCAGTGATAAGAAGAATAACATTATAAAATAATAAGTTGTGTGCCAGCAGGAAAAAAAACTCCATCAACAAAAAAGATAATTCGTGTTTGGAAGCAAATTATTTATCAAGCAATTAAATGTTTCCGTATTAAATAACGAATCTTTTATTATATCCTCTAGAGAACCAGTTAGCAATTAGTGCCAGAGATTAAATAACAAACTGGTGATTACATTATTTAATAAGTACACCAGCAATCAGACCTACGGATTATTGAAACGCCAAAACACTGGGAAGTGAACTTTAACTGTATTGATGAATTGAGCTTTGCATTTAAAACCTTTTCGTTAAAAACAGATATTTTAAAATTGAGTGAGAAGAAAAGACAGATTCTAGGCCCTGATGAAATATTGCTAATAAAAGTCATGAAACATTGAAGTAATTCGATGTGGAAGAAGAAACAAATAATATTCCACTAGGGGTGAACACTTACGGTTTAGAACTTTCTTATAATATCTATTTACAGTCAATACAAATAATATTCCACTAGGGATGAACTCTTACGGTGAAGAACATTCATACAATATCTATTTACAGTCAATACAAATAATATTCCACTAGGGATGAACTCTTACGGTGAAGAACATTCATACAATATCTATTTACAGTCAATACAAATAATATTCCACTAGGGATGAACTCTTACGGTGGAGAACATTCATACAATATCCATTTACAGTTAATACAAATTATTGAAATGTGTAAATAATATCGGAAATGAAAATTCGTTCATCTGTTCCGTTTTGGTTGCAGAAATGGAAAAGCAATCGACAGAAAATAGGGTGAAGGATGTACCACTATCTAAGAAATGTTAGGTCGTCTCTTTTCTTTATTTGTTCTCCAGTTACTTGTACTATTTACAGCAGAAAATAAACTTATAATTAAATGTAACCGTCTTTGTTTTCTTTCTTTTGTAGCAATCAATAAAGGAAGTAATTAAGTGCAATGACAGAATAATAACTATTTTCTGTCTGCAGATACTCTATTATTGTCCCTTGTGGTTATTATTGATCTTTAATTGATGCTATAATTCCCTAATAGTAAAGGATATATTTACAAGTTAGAATCTTCATTAACCAATGTTAGATAGACTCTTTACTCACAAATGTTAGATAGACCCTTTACTCACAAATGTTAGATAGACCCTTTATTCACAAATGTTAGATAGACCCTTTACTCACAAATGTTAGATAGACCCTTTACTCACAAATGTTAGATAGACCCTTTACTCACAAATGTTAGATAGATCCTTTACTCACAAATGTTAGATAGACTCTTTACTCACAAATGTTAGATAGACCCTTTACTCACAAATGTTAGATAGACCCTTTACTCACAAATGTTAGATAGACCCTTTACTCACTAATGTTATATAGACCCTTTACTCACTAATGTTAGATAGACCCTTTACTCACTAATGTTAGATAGACCCTTTACTCACTAATGTTATATAGACCCTTTACTCCACTTCGTTTACCATACACAGAAAATACTTTAATTTCCAGTTCAAAAACTGGAGCAAAAGTTCACCTAATTTTAATCCGCCAAAGAATTTGTACCCAATTATTAGATCAATGAGTTCAAAACACAAACAGTAAATAGGGTAAATAACCACAAATCATAGACTATAACCATTGCAAACTAATAATGGAGGTAGAACATGCTACCTTAAATAGGGGAGAAGCTTATTAAGTAATTAGAGAGGAAATTGATTGCTTCAACTTTTCCATTAAATGACCACTCCTATTATATATGATTAGAAATAAACTGCCTGTAATTATATAGAGTTAAAAGTGCCTCGTCATTGTGTGTCTTAATTTTAATATCGGTAAGTAGGAGTAAAATAGGTTAAAACATCTATCTACAACTTATCACTTGAACTCAAAAATTGTAATTAGATCCTTTACTCTATTAATCATGGAAATGTTTACTTAAACGTAGAACATTAATAATTGAATATATTTCTGGTAAAACGAAATAAATTTACATTTATACAGTATAGCTTTAGTTACAAAAATATAGAATGAGTATTTCGAATAGTTTAGTCATTTAAAATCTAAATATGCTATTTTTTAAATTTTGGTGCGTTGCTATATGAATGTTAATTAAATTTTTATCAACATATGAATATGAAATTCAAACAATCATCGAAAAAAAAAAAATGCAAGAAAATGAAATCAATTTATACAGAAGTAAAAAAAATAGATACGATATTTACCTAAAAGATACTAAAAAAGGGTTTGAAATTCCTACTAAAGTTCTAAATTTCTTGTTCTTTGTTTTTCTAAAAGATTAGCAAAGTATAAAATATTACTTATATTGTAAGGGGTGAAAAGAATAAATTTAAATTTCCATCATTTTCCAAGGTTTAGCACTAGGAGTGTAAGGTTCAAACTAACACGAATAATTTCAATGCAATGGTCTTATTTTCCTCTTATCATTAAAAGAATAAATATTCATTTTCACGCACGCCATTCTTCCACGTCGGAAAATATAATCAGCGATCACAAGCGATGGTTAAAAGATCATTTATCTACAACGATAAATGTTCCAACGAAAATCCAATCACAAATTTCAAACACATAAAATCTATCGACGAATATTCTTGATAAACAATCCTGACGATAATGTCTGATATAATTATATTATACGATAAAATACGATAAAAGTTTACAATACTAGATGATCTGCAGATTAAAAAAAGACCTAAAGACTATTCTAGTACCGAATTGAAGAATTCAAAGTATTCCATATCTTGCAATCGTGGGATATTCTTTAGTCTCGTATTAGTTTAAATCGTTTTGAAGTCGTGATCAATAAGAGCGAATAATGTTCGTCCGACCTTCAAATGTGCGACCCTCGTACGACCTTTGTTACGATATATTTGAGATAACTCTAATAAACACACAGACGTCGCAATGAGCAAATATATAATTAGAGCATCCCTCTTCATCAATGTCTCTATAGAGATAGAAGAAGAGATACGACTGATGTACTTACCCTTCACTGTGCAGTGTGTCCCTTCACTGTGCAGTGTGTCCCTTCACTGTACAGTGTGTCCCTTCACTGTGCAGTGTGTCCCTTCACTGTAAAGTGTGTCCCTTCACTGTACAGTGTGTCCCTTCACTGTGCAGTGTGTCCCTTCACTGTGTAGTTTGTGCCTTCACTGTACAATTTGTCCCTTCACTGTACAGTTTGTTCCTTCACTGTGCACTCTGTCCCTTCTCTGTACACTCTATCCCTTCACTCTACAGTTTGTCCCTTCTCTGTACACTCTATCCCTTCACTGTACACTCTGTCCCTTCTTTGTACAGTTTGTCCCTTCACTGTACACTCTATCCCTTCACTGTACAGTCTATCCCTTCACTGTACACTCAGTAGAATACGTAGAACTCCTGTATAGTGAATATCAACTTTTTCACTATAGATATTTTACTCCATCATATAAATATAATATTTGAATAGAAAATTGGTCTTTTCAGGGCAGACTGCACAAAATATTTTCTTTCTTCTTAGAATAAATTCATTATACAGGGTCTTTTATTGGTGACAACTCCTTAAAATCAGGATGGTTTACTAGACATGACTTCATTATCATTATATATGGAGTTGTACTGGTAGAAGTTCTCGTTTATGAAATGGATATAATTTAATATATAGAGATTCATAGAAAACTGTCATTTGTGGCAGACTAAAGAATATATGTTCACTATAGAGGTAAGTTATAATATATAGGACTCTGCTAATCAGGATGGTTCACTATAGAGGAGTTCACTATAGAGGAGTTCTACTGTAATTAGATTTTAGATTTTTAGATTTTTTTTTCAATTGAAATCCACGGTATTTGTTATAATTTTTTTAATAAATTGTAATGATGAAATCTAATTATTCCTTTAACAATTATAACTGTAAATTACATTACGTTTTTTACTATAGTATACTATTTTAATTTTGGATATTATCGTACGGAAGATTTTATTTCATCTTACCAATACGATGAATAAAAACGATTTTAATTTCAATTTTTTGTTACGCCGGTCAGAGATATAAATACTAAATAGGGACTATTTTCTATACAAAATGGCGTTCATGATCATGTAGGTGTTTTTTTAAATATTCTGATAAAATATTACATATTAGTTTTAACTAATTAAATTTCATATCACATTTTGCAATTATGTTATGTAAATTAATATATAAGAAAAAAAATATCAAAGTTATTTTCAAACTGAAAGTTTTAAAATCGCCTGCGTAAAGCAATTCAAATTATGCAAATTTTAACCTTTACTTCGAATATCGAAAATTATTGCATTAAGAAAATCCCTTCGAGAAATATAATATGAACATAAATTTTCAATATCATATTTATCGAATGACAAGAAATAAGAATGAATAGAAACCAAAGGAATAATGGATACGAATTAAAATTACATTCAACATATATTATATTAAGTACGTATTTAATAGTTATTAAAATATAAATACATGAAGTAATAAAAATAATGTTCGAAGATACATTAAAAAAACATTAATATTAATAATCCTAAATTAATAATTTGAAGTTATCATCAAGATTTAATTCAAAAATAATATATTTATAAGTTTGTTTCATATATAATATAGTTTCTTTAAATTAAAACCTTAAATACAGTTCAGTTTAATTCAATTTACGTTCACCTTGAAATAATAATCTACACTTTTTATTGATAGAATTTACTGTTATCAATTAAATTCGTGTTAGAAGATGATCGGGGAAAAAAATAACCACACGAACTTTGGCAAAATAATATAAAACTAAAAGATAACAAGTAAATTATTTGAGGTTATCGACAAGGGAAAAAATGGTCATTATTTCCGTGAGTAAGAAATTGCAATATTTAAATCCGCTTTTTAAAGAAATGCCATTCACTCTGATGTGTTAGATAATAAATAAACTAAGTAGCAATAATTCTCGTGGCAATATTGTCCCAATATTGTAATTTGAATTTACAGAATTACACAAAGAAAATAATATTAGCAATACTTTTTAAATAATTAATCGATATTCCTTTAAAATATTTTGATAAATCTAAAACGTTAAAGTTCCTCACCATTCTCTCAGTACCTGTAGATCATTCTCTCAGTACCTGTAGATCATTCTCTCAGTACCTGTAGATCATTCTCTCAGTATCTGTAGATCATTCTCTATGTACCTGTAGATCATTCTCTAAGTACCTGTAGATCATTCTCTAAGTACCTGTAGATCATTCTCTCAGAACCTGTAGATCATTCTCTCAATACCTGTAGAACATTCTCTCAGAACCTGTAAATCATTCTCTCAGAACCTGTAGATCATTCTCTAAGTACCTGTAGATCATTCTCTAAGTACCTGTAGATCATTCTCTAAGTACCTGTAGATCATTCTCTCAGTACCTGTAGATCATTCTCTCAGTATCTGTAGATCATTCTCTATGTACCTGTAGATCATTCTCTCAGTATCTGTAGATCATTCTCTATGTACCTGTAGATCATTCTCTATGTACCTGTAGATCATTCTCTCAGTACCTGTAGATCATTCTCTCAGTATCTGTAGATCATTCTCTATGTACCTGTAGATCATTCTCTCAGTATCTGTAGATCATTCTCTATGTACCTGTAGATCATTCTCTCAGTACCTGTAGATAATTCTCTATGTACCTGTAGATCATTCTCTCAGTACCTGTAGATCATTCTCTCAGTATCTGTAGATCATTCTCTATGTACCTGTAGATCATTCTCTATGTACCTGTAGATCATTCTCTCAGAACCTGTAGATCATTCTCTCAGTACCTGTAGATCATTCTCTCAGTATCTGTAGATCATTCTCTATGTACCTGTAGATCATTCTCTCAGTATCTGTAGATCATTCTCTATGTACCTGTAGATCATTCTCTCGATATTTATCGCATTTTCTTTCTCTATTTTCCTGTCGAAAAACAAAAAATTCCCCCCAAAAATTGAAAAATTGTCTAATTTGTTTTCGGTAATTTTGAATTATCTTATTTCATTTTTATTCTTAAAAAGTGTTCAGGTAAATCTTTCATACAAATATTATCTGAAATTTGAGACCAATAACAATGAATTAAAATTTAAAAAGTTTAACTAAAATCATAATTTAAAAATATCTTTAAAAATTCTATAAATTATTAATGTTTATTTCATTGAAAAATGGAATGAACCAAAGTTTCTTAGAATGTAACTTAACATATCATATCACAATTTCAGCATCATTGGAGTGTGAATTAGAAAAATACCTGTTGCTGTATCTTCAATGTATTTTGTGAATTAAAACCATCCTGATATTAAAAGTCGATACCGGAGAACTTATGGTCGCAGTTATAAAAATGGAATAGAAGATTGCGAGTCCAGTCAAACTAAATAAGATACACCACGGGCTCATTCATTAAGGAAGAGTCTGTTGGCAAGAGTTGATCATGTGACATGAACACAACTGTTATCCGCATCTCTTAAGGAAACTGGAGTGTGGTTGATTGCGATTCCCATACCGTCATTAGGTACACAGCTTGATCCAGAGGTCCTGAAGGAGTGGATGCTAGCGTTTGTGAAGCTAATTCCTGCCGCTGTGAAAGAGGGAGGGAAGTCTAAGGACCACATGGCCCTTCTTGTAGATAAAATTCAGAACGTCACACAGGACATGCAGCAATGAATGTTGTGGTGAAACGGGCTTTGCAGAGAGCGGAACTCCCTTCAGTGCTTGATTTTCTTAGAGTCAACACAGGTGATGGAAAGAGTCCTGTGTTTCCTTAGGAGAATGGAAGTAGTTTGTTTTGGGACTGTACTTAAGTTGTGTCGACACATTTACCGAGACACACCTCAATGATTGTGTGGTTGAGGCTGAATCAGTTTCCTGAGCTGTGGACGTCAGAAATATTCCGTCCTTAGTGATCCCTACATTTTTGAGCCAAAAGCTATAAATAGAGACCACAGGTTTGTACGGCAGTACGATCTACTTAATCTTGAAGTCCATAGGTAGACGCCTTTTCGAGAAAACAAACGGTTCAAAGATATATTACCATGTCCAACAGCTAATGACTCATGGGATCCACTCCCTCAGTGTGAATTCAACCCTTCTCTTCCTCTTGTTTTTGTAGCAAAATATTGTCTATAAAAAAATTAATATGCTTAACTGTAAAAAAGAGAGATTAACGCGATCAACTATTTATATCCAATCAGATTATACGTTCCAATATTAATAATATACAAGAATAATAGTACGCCCAAATGTTAATAATCATTCAGATTTCCACGCTGAAATGTTAATATCCAAGCAGAATTGACATAACAGTGGGGAGCCGTTTTTAAAAACAAAAAAAAAACAATTTAAAAACTGTTGACCCTCGCCTCAGAAATACAGAATTCATTATTCTTCCCTTCCAAATTTGACATCATTCAAATATTTTATGCTTGAAGGAAGTGAATAAAGTTTGTTTTAACGAGTTGTAGAGACTATTTCGTGATAGCACTTTAATGCATTCTGAAGGTGAAACTCCTAACGCCAAATATTAGACAGGGAGATGGAGAGAACCCACATGGAAAACTATATTCGTCCCACCGTCAGCTTCCAAGTGGGAAAATTGTAATCACTTTTCTTCTATTATATTCAATGGTAAAAAGATCATCTATCTAATATAATAAATAACAACACAAAATTTCAATCGTATTTTATCATACAATTCAAACATTTATAATCAATCGGCATTCCTGATAAAAAAAATAATCTTAATAAAATAAATTAAAATATTACACATCAAAATAAGATCAATATTTACCGTAATGGACAATAATAAACTATCTGCCGATTGAAATTTTCGCGACTGGGTGTAAGATGGAAATCATATTTTTCCGCGCTGTCTCATCAAAGAATAACTGAGTACAAAACACAAGCAGTTGACAGATGACAAGCATTTCATATCGAATAATTAGTCGAAAATAACGCATAGAATTTTTTCAGAAGAAACAGATTTGGACGATAAAGATCCAAGGCTAAGGAGCTTCAAGATTGTTATTGAGACTAATAGTACGTACTAAGTGTATGTAATTATAATAATAATTAATATGCATATCCCTATTGAACATGTACTGACGAGGTGAACGAATTCGCTGCCGCACGTTTAATATTATTGAAATATTTTTAGTAATTTGTATTGACTGTAAGCTGATACTGTATAAATATTTTTGATTGTATGAGTTCATCCCTAGTGGAATATTATTTGTATTGACTTTGAATAGATATTGTATGAATGTTCTTCACCGTAAGAGTTCATCCCTAGTGGAATATTATTTGTATATTCTTACTTCGACGAATTACTTTGATAATCATAAATTTAAGTATATTATGATATTTCTGAATTTAAAATATATTATAAAATCTGGTAAATTTTTCGGTAGTTTAAAACCATTCATTTTAAAGAAAAACTCATTTCAGTTGCACAATTAACTATAAAAATTGCTTACTATTTTTTGTTCATTTTAGAGGACGCGTTCATAAGAAGAAGAGTTATGGTGGGGCCATAGATGATTATAAGAAGGCCATAGATGATTATAAGGGGGCTATAGATGATTATATGGGGGCCATACTTAATATTCTATACAGAAATATTATAATCATTTAATATACAGTTCAGAATTTACAATTATTCTGTGATTAAATTTATTCGTGATCGACAATTTTCTTAAATTTAAGGAAACAATATATTATAATAGAACTAAAATATACAATAATTAATATACGAAAATTACAATGATGCTGTGTGGAAATTTTTATTATGTATGATATTTAACAATGTAATGTATTAACTTCATGACCATTTATAGCAAAATATATTACAGTACGCTGTGTACAAAAAATATCCAATTATTATTTTAAAAATACTAGATAAAAGAATAGGAGAAAAACTAAATATGAGAAATAACAAGTAAAAAACTTATTGAAAATTTTGAGTACGTATACTATATGTACTAAATATGTTATATTTAGTCCAGATAATGTTATAAAATCTGGTATTTATGGTATAGAGCTTATAATTTAATATATATTTTCAATCAATTGTATAATACATGAAATATAAATATTAGTTTGCATGCTTTTCCTTTTGCCATCAATTTATAACATATTTCTTTGCAGTTTTTCATTACAGTTTTTCTTTATAGATTTTCATTAGTTTTTTTTTATAAATTTTCATTACAGTTTTTCTATACAGTTTTTCTTTTCTTTCTTTGCAGTTTTTCATTACAGTTTTTCTTTATAAATTTTCATTAGTTTTTCTTTATAAATTTTCATTACTGTTTTTATTTATAAATTTTTATTTTAATGTTTTTCTTTATAAATTTTCATTACAGTTTTTCTATACAGTTTTTCTTTATAGATTTTCATTACAGTTTTTCTTTATAGATTTTCATTAGTTTTTCTTTATAAATTTTCATTACAGTTTTTTTATACACTTTTTCTTTATAGATTTTCATTACAGTTTTTCTTTAGAGTTCTTCTTTAGAGTTCTTCTTTAGAGTTTTTCTTATAGTTTCTGATGTGTTTGCCTTAAAAGGCGATGGTCTGGAAACATTTTACTCTTTGACTTATAAATAATTTAAATTTCTATTCGATTACTTCCTCATTTCGATTCATTTACTTACAGTTAAAGTATTGATGTATGATCTTTGACAGATTAAAGAGTAACTGATATCAGAATAGTAAAATAAATGACCTTTGTGATATGCAAGCTAGGAAATTTATGGCGTGACCATTAGAGTTATCTATCTTATATTTTATATTTATTCTCTATTTATAAGACAACACCTCAAACTTTTTTTTTATGGAATGTAACATTTTACTCTAATAACCTAATCACATATGTAATTAAATGCCAAAATAATTGTAAGGAGCCTATCTAACATTCGTGAGTAGGAGAATTGCAGTTTCAGTTAACGAAATAAAATGTGAAATCTATGAAGTTTGCGGGAAAATGAATAATCAGATAAACACAGTAAATACAACTCAACAAAAGTTTTCAAATTTCAGATATAAATTTCCAATAGAGATAGAAAACGAGAAGTAATACCAAAATAAATTCAATAATGCAGAAGTAGACTAAATTCGAGTGACAAACACTACATCATAAGTACAAGACCCAATCACAAAAAAATACTACAGAATACAGTGATGACGTATCTGGGAACCCCTACAGTCCAAATAATCTTGTTTTAACTTAAATGAAGGAAGATTGTTTTGTATATTAGCTAATAAAAAGGTGAAAATAACAAATGAAGATTCGCACAATTGTTATTCAATTAACAATTAGTTAAATTCAGAGAGATCAACATTTCACTCATTGTTCGTAAAAGAATGTTCTCTTCTGTAAAGATCTTATATTCTTTTTTCCCTTTAAATTGAAAGTTATATAGACAATAGAATGTTTAACTTCGGAGCCAAAAGCAATTCAAAGTTCCGATATTCATTTTACTTCAAATTAAATAAGCGATATCATCAAGAGGATATTTTAACTCATCGTATTCAGAAAAAATCCGTTCATCATCAGGACAAGCAGTGGGAAGGCTGGGCCTAATAATGCATTTTTTGACTAACTGTTGTATGTTGAATTTGATATTTCTATTTGTGCAATATATATCTTATATTTTATTATTATTTATTAATCTATTATTTTTTTGAAATTTGAATGCAAAAATGTAAAAAAAAATTGGTAGCACCTATAACTATTGCTGACAGCATTTATTCTTTTGAAAAATTCTACTTTCTTTATATCAATAACAATATTATAGGTATACGATTAAAAATATCAGTATAACTTCTCTGTATTTATACAATTTAACTACCTATAAGAGGTTCAATTTGTTCCAACCGACTCAAAGCTTTAAGAGACACGATTGAACCATTTGTCAATCCCTATTTAGCTATATCTATTTTCTTCCAATTTATTTTCCTAATTTCCTGTTAATTTTATGATCGTTTTATGATCCCATATTGTCAAAAATAAGTATAAAAAACCTCATGTTGAAATAAATGGATATCACATCCCGTTGAGTATGAATCTTTTCAATCAGATGGTCAAGAGTTCTTGAAACAGACGACAAATCCTGTTTTAGAATTAAAATGGATCATAAAATTCCAAGCTTAATTTTAAAAGGAGATGAAATATTAATAATTGTACCACTATCAGTGGTGCGTGTACGCATCAAATTGTAATTATAATTGTGACTCATCAAGACTATGCGTGGAGGAGAAGGGTACGATATACAGTAGAGCTCCTCTATAATGAGCTACAAATAGGGCACTTTACAGTACGACTTAAAAAAAGCAGGCAAAAAACTAAAACGTCATAACTTTAACAAGAACAACTGAATCTTCGTGTGGTTTTCTTTTGCTAATGCAGAATTTTGTCAGCTATAACCAAATTTTTAGTTTGTTTTCTATTTCTAATAGTTTTCCTACAGGGTGATCATAAGTAAAGGGTGCTAAATAAGCTCTCGCGCGAGCTTATTTCGAACATTGTTTATCAAAAAGGTAAGTTTTATCCTCGAAAACTAGTATGATTTTAAGAGCTTTTACGTTGAATCAGTGGATATTTACGTAACTATGACATATTTATGGAGCTACTCTGAATCTAATATGGTGGATGCAGGATGGTGCTCAGTACACAGGACACTTGCTGTTGAAGAACGACTGAGAGAAATTTTCTCTATTGCAGCTAAGAAATATTCGGTAAACAAACCTATTTTGATATATTTCATCAACTTCATATTTCGCGTAAGAGCATTTTCGCCACCCTCTACTTATGCAGTAAAAAACTATTAGGAATAGGAAAACAAACAAACAAACTATCTGGTTATAGCTGACAAAATTCTGCTTTAGCCAAAGTAAACCACATTGAAATACGGTGGTTCTTATTAAAAATATGAGGATTTTAATTTCGTACCCGCTTTTTTTGACTCATACGTACTGTATACTGTATATAGAGCATACATCATTATATAGGAGTCAAGAGATGCATAGAATACTTATGGCCATTTTATGGCAGACTACAATTTTTATTTCTTATAATAGGGTACTTCATTTCATAGGACTCTACTAATTAGGATGATTCATTATACCGCTTTTCTATTACGTGCCAGACTTATGACAATCGAATAAGTGTGGAGCATGTGTCTTTTCAGTTTCCTCAGGTATACAAATTTTTTAGGAGTAACTTTGGTAGTTGGTTGTTCGTTTTCAGTTAAGCTTTTTTGCCGTAACGTATGCAGATTGGATATACCTATTAAAATTAATTTTATAGTCATACACTTACAATAAAATTATTAAGAATCCATCCCACCTGGCTAAATTACGAAGAAAAAAGTTTAAATGTAGAAGACAATCCACAATAATAGAGTTTCTCATAAAATATTTTCTATACCAAATGAAGTAAAAACAAGACATGTCCCCCACACTTATTAGATGGTCATAAGTCTGAGACGTAATAGGAATTGTTTTGGAATTGTATCAATCTTAAAATACATTTGTCGGTTAGCTATTTTCATAAGATAATATAGATTTAAAATTATGATTCTCCAAGAAAATTTTAACAAAGGTTTCATAAGGAATATGGTAAAATTCAATATAGTGATATTTATTACATTTCTAAACTTTACTCACATTGTATATTACTAAACTCTCTAGAAAGATATAAGTAGTAAAACACATTTTCTTCCTCAATATATTATTATTTACTTATAAAGCATAATTATTGACATGATTTTTATTCCTAATAATTGATCGACAACATTAAAAACAATTATTAAATATTGTAGTAAGAAAAATCAATGAATCATGTTGCAAAAAGAGAAGCATCAAAATTTGCTCTTCCTTGAATCAGTAGATAATAAATCAGATTGATCAGCATTTGCATAATGTTAAAAATCAATGATTCTTCTTCATAAAATAGAGCTTGCATAATCCAATAAAGAAATTAATTGGGGTATTTTGTAGTTTAAGATAAAACTTGCTTATATGATAGCAATGATGTCAGAAAAAAAAACACTTCAATTAGTTAGAGTGTGAAGAGGACAACTTGCAGCATACATTGCATGACCAGGTGTCAAAAGAAGAAAATTCCGCTTGTACAGCACGCAGACTTCTATCAATTTATGACCTGGAGAGCAAGATTTGTGTTCACTTTGTTGTTATTTATGGAAAAATGTACTTAGAAACGACATTGGAAATATCGAAGAGGATTCTATTCTAATGGCCGATGTCAATTAGCATTTCTGAATTCGTCAATATATTCGATAATGATCAAATTCTCCAAAGTATTAAACATAACCTGAGTGTTTATCAATGATTGATTGTGAAGTTGTATTGAAATTCACTTTAATTTATTTGCAATTATAATACTGCGGGATAAAGTAACAAACAATATTAGATTGATGATTGTAACTCACACCATTTAAGCCAGTCTTCTTCTAGCGCTAGGATTGTATAAATTTTACGTTCATTCCTTAAAGAAATATCAATCGATATATTAAGTCTTAGGATATCTCAAGGCTATTTTCCTAGATATATTTCCTATTGTTAGCTGAAACTCTTCATCATATTGAAAAATTACAGTTTCCTAGAGTATACTAATTGGATCTTTCAATTTTTCTAACGTGAGGTTTTTGATCTTTCAGATTTGTAGCTTTGTAGTTATTATTACTTTGATATGACCATTGTTAATTTTGTAGTGATAACTCTAATATATCTTTTCAAATAACTTTATCTCTTATTCCAATTTCTCTAGGTATTATTCATGACTAAAAAGTGGCTTGTTCAGTAACGACTCAGATTTTTTATTTATTATTAATCTGAGAGGTTTGAAATTTCCTATACATGCAGAACAAGACAAAATCATTTTTCTGTTTGCAGTAAAATTAGTCTACAGCGAATAAAAAAAAGAGTTTTTTATAAGAGTATGAATATTTTAGGGGTAACCTCAACACTTCATATTGGCTTCACATTTTTACTCAGAGAAACTAGATGTGATACAATTGAAAGCGGAAAAGTTGTTTCACGATATAAAATTGAGATATCTGACATGGAAAGTTTATTATAGAATTTATATTTTAGTTTATTTAAAAAAAAAATCCTATTTTAGAAGAGTGACATATCTTTCACGTTGAAAAGTGAATACGCTACTGATTTCCTATTGGAGCCTAGATTGTATTCTATTTAAATCAGCCCTAACACTCCATCTGTGGTTTGGTAGGACGTATGCGTTCCTTCCTAAAGAGATTACCTGTAGAATCATTGGGGTGCGGATTGTACATGAGTAAAATCATTGTGGTGTGGATTCTACAGAATCGTACAGATGATCCAAAAAGAGATAGTTATAAAATAATGATGAGATAACAGTAGTCAGGTCTAAACATAATTTGAACGTGTCTCGAAGGGTAGGGTAGGGTTGTATTTTTTCGCCTTGGTCCAAAGACAGGACTTTGTATCTCCTGAGAAAAACACCTCTGACTGATACTCATATATTGTTATATATTATGTAATCATTTCAACGTATTTTTTTTCAGAAAGTCTGAACTTGCCTACCAAATTGTTTTATCTATTTATGTGAGGTGTCACTTATATTTATTAATTAATTGCTGAATATTCTTTAGCGTCCCGGTACCAATAGTCCCGTAGACCGGGAGTTGTCGACCACTGCTCTAAAGGTGTTAGAATAACCCAGGTAGCAATGGTTCTCGGGGAAAACAACCTCCCATTACTGCACTAGTATTGGCAATGTTATAACAATAGTCATTACTTGATAATAGTTGTAAATTGAAGTAATTATAAACTGCGTCCATCGCTTTATTGCAGATCACTATTTTGTGGATAATTTTAATAATATTGATCGTACAGTAGTGAAACTTTGGTCACTGGAAGATTGCTTCCGTGTTAGTATCTTGCTGAAATATTTTTTGAATCCATTAGAAAATTGGAAAGTTATGAACGTTTATATATTTTGAAGGCATTTTAGCTGTCCATCGCCTTATTGCAGCTCTGTGAAAAAGCCTGAAAATGGGCGATTAACTTCTACCGAGAGGGTAAAAATGGAAACAGGTCCTACAGAAGGGATGACTCTTCTATATTTAGCTAATGAATTTGGGAGGGATAAGAGAAACATAGTTTCTATTGTGGAAGATCCCGACACCAACCCAAGGAGAGATGAGGGTACGAGGAGAAGCTTTTTCCCCTCGAAATATGCGAAAACTACCCTGGCAGGTTATAAGGCAGCCAAATAACACTAGTGCCTCCATTTTCGACAAGGCTGTCATTGGTTATTCGTCCAAACAGTGTCTTAAATGAGACGACAAGGAACGTGGAGCCCTTTTCCAGGCCTCCTATGGACAAGACCCAAAAGGAAAAAGGCATTAGATGTACACAGAATTACAAGAAAACAAACTTCCTACTTGTTGTTTTAACAGATGAGGAAAGAGCCACCCTTGATTGTCTGGATGGATGGGTTAAAGTTTGGATCCTACTGGAGCTGTTTATCCACAATGGTTTTGTCGTCAACAAGGAGGCTGTGGCTTTATTTTTTAAGCGGGCATCATTGGTGAAACGTTAAATGGCCTTTCCGAGTACCAGAGGGTGTAAACCTAACAATCTAATCTGACATTGCCTCTTTTGTTGAGTACTTGTTCCCTTGGCCTAATATTTTGCAATTATCTTGTTGGCAAAAGATGATTTTCTTGCATTACTTCGCACAATCTCATGCTTGAAGGGTTACAACTTCTTTCCTCATATCTCTGGGCATTAAGTGAGAGACTCTCATGACTTGATTGCCTTGTTCTCTGGTCTTAAGCCCCATGAGCATTTCTGACAGTTTCATTTGAGACATTATATCAGGACTGTTTTGACGTAAGACCAATGACAGAATTGTCAAAAATGGAGGCACTAGTGTTATTTAGCTGCCTTATGACCTGCCTGCGTATTTTGCGCATATTTCGAGGGGAAATTCTTTTTCTCGTACCCTCATTTCTTCTTGGGTTTGTGTCGGGATTTTCCACAAAAGAAACTATTGTTCTCTTTAACCTTTCCAAGTTATGAAGCTAAATATAGAAGAGTCCTCCCTTCTGCAGGACCTGCTACAATTTTTACCCTTTCGGTAGAAGTTAATCGCCCATTTTCAGGCCTTTTCACAGAGTTGGAGAGTTAAAATGCCTTCAAAATACATAAACGTTCAGAACTTTCCAATTTTTCAAAAAAAATTTCAGCGAGATACTAACACGGAAGCAATCTTCCAGTGACCAAAATTTCACTACAGTACGATCAATATTATTAAAATTATCTACAAAATAGTGATCTGCAATAAAGCGATGGACGCAGTTTATATTGCCTTCAGGTCATTTTTTAATTCCATATTATAATTTGAAATATCACTGCTGCTCAAACATCTGTTTAAATAAAGTATTTTTTATTTAATAGTTCTAACTCAATTATTGGCTTATTTGATAACCTCAGGTAATATAGATTTTTTTGAAGAAAAAAAGTAGTCAGTCATCACAAGCTACAGTGGGTGATACGTGAACTCGAGATACTTAATTTTTCTTATAGTAGATAATTAGCAATAAACATTTTTATTGAAATTTCACTGCAATGATTTGATTCGAATTTTATCATATGAATGTTGGTATATCTTCACAATTATTAATTTTGGACCATATCTCTTGTACGCAATTGAAGAAAAAATAGTAAAAAATCCAATATTTTATTGGGTAAAGGATTTATCTACCACTTAGACCCTTAAATTAATAATTAACTCATGATATCATAATATATTATAATTTAGTGATAAGATTTTTATATCAAATCATTCGATATTTCTATAACGTCGTATATGATGAATTGTGTGAATGATTCATTTTATAGGATATAGCATTTGGATTCTTAATTCTTCCGAAAAAGATTTTTTTACAGTTTTGTAGGTTTTTATGTATTATTATTTCGTGAAAGATTTTTTCATTTGACCAATGGCTCATAATTAATATTGCAGTGATAACTGAAATATTTCTTTTCAAATAACACTGCTACTTTGAAGTCTCTTGTAGGGTACGTAACATTGCAATACCAGGATAATTTTACACTCACAGTGGTACGAAAGTGAGTGTCAACATATGTCAATAACTAAATTTTAAAGTCAGATTAGATCATTCTCTTAATGTTATCGACTACGATTGTCCACTTTTTAGCTAGTTACGTTATTCATTTTCCTTCCAACCAAGTAAGCAAAATGGTACAGAGTGCGTGAAAAAGATGTTGAATCATATTTTAGAATTGAAATGAATTATAAATTTCCATGTATGAATTTAATTGAAATTCCTATGGTGAATATTATATATCATAGTGAATATAATAAAAAATTAAACTTGTTCATACTGTTTAGTTATATATTTAATATCATTATCATTTTTGTTAACACTATAGATATCATTATTTGATTTCATTGGAAAATTTTTATGTCATTATTATATAATAATTTTATAAACTACACCTGCTCTAACATCAGTTTAAACAGTTTTTTAATTTGATGGTTCTATTTTAATAACTGGTTTATTTGACAAACTAATTTGCTACAGAAAATGTTCTTCAAGGTAGGGTACACACAGTAAGTTATCACTGAATAGAGTAGGTAGTACATGAAATTTAATTTATTATCATTATCATTATAGTTATCATTAATATTTCAGTTATCATTAATTTAATTTGTATAATAAATATTATTTAGTTCACTGATAGTACTTGGAGAAAATTTTCTTGAAAAATGCAATGGTACACGAGTGTACCATTTCATTTTTTTTTAAATATGGATTAAAATATTAAGCAAAACATATGCATCTACCCCGGTAAATTCCACCCCTGTGACAATGCTCATTAGAGTGTCAAAGTCAAAGTTTTTAATTTTAAAACTGAGTACCAATGAAAAAATAACACAAATGAAGTCCTGGGACTTTTGGATAATATTTACAGGTGATTCAATTTTATCGTCATAGACATAATATACAAATATTAATAATATGTGAGTTTATATAAAAGCTTACATATTGATTAAGTTTATAAATAAATTATTCATTCCTTTTTAACCTGAAACTGGACTGCATGCTCTTATAACATTTGTTGGGAGAGGTCTGGAGGGGGACGAATGGTATACACAACCTATTCATAGCTTTTGCTTTTTTCTTATAAGAAAATGTTCATGATTCTAGTACAAAAAACAGCAGTGGTTGACCCCTGGTGCAATAAAATAACCTTCGGACTAAAACAGTTTTAAATATTACTTTAAAGCGAAGTCAAACTAACAAACATCATTATTTTACAGTCAATATACATAGCTATCTATATTGAATATAAGCTGTTTGTGAAATAAAAACTTAAAACATCAACTGGTAAAGAGCGTTCAATCAACATTCTTTTTGCTTCGATTGGCTAACAGAAAGATTAATTAAATAAAAAGAAATTGTAAGTTACTTAAATTATGTAAACTAGTGGGTACCCGTGCAAAATGCACGGTAACGTGGCTCCGGCACGAGTATGCACGGTGAAGAGATAAGATTGCATATTATAAGTTGTAATATGGTTTAAAGCACGTGAAATACACAAATAATAGATTGTTGGGTAATATTTCATTTCTTTTTCTTGTTACAATGTAGAAATAATTTAAAATGGAATATTTAATTATGATAATGAAACTTTAAATGTATCTCAATTTATAAGAGTCAAAGATGAATACTTTTTAAATTACAGAAGGAAATAAATTATGTAATTCAACTATAAATAGCTATTTGAAGAAAATAAATAATTAGGTACCTACCAACCTACATTTATATGTTTTTCATTGCATTTCATAGAAATTAGGTACCAGTAAAGGGTTATTTTCCATCCCGTGTCGTCATCCATTTGTGTAGAATGCTGTCGTGTAAATCATAAATTATTACAGCAAAACCTTTTAGTAGACCAGAGATACGTTCCAAGTTTGTTTGGTCTAGTAAGAAACTCACTTCAGTAGTTTCCTACTAGACCAAAATCGTTTTTTCTAAAAGTGAAGCGGTGACTATAATATTTCGATAGCTCTATTTGTTTACGATAACTTTAATGCCAAATTAATGGTGACTAACATAACAATTTTGAAGGGAAACACATTTAGAAACAGTATGAATTTTTTTGTTTCAATTAAAATAAATATAATATTTTTTTTCAATTCAATTATCATTTTATGAAATTATAATAGTCGTCACTGTATCTAGTTTTCTGTAACTTATCGCATCAATTTTTTAGCACAGACTCTACCATTAAATATGAAACCAATTCTGCCTTATGTTTTATCCTAAAATCAGCATGAATATCTATAATACATCAGTAAAATTAGAGATTTATCTTTAAAACAGTATTATAATTATTTATCATTGTAATATTTACACTAGAATAACTGTCAGGTGACAAAAATTGTGTTTTGTCTAGTTCTAGTACGAGGTTTTTTCCAGTACAATTTCAAATTTTTTTTGGTCTAATAGGTGGTTTGTCTACTAGGAGGCTGGTCTACTACGAGGTTTTGCTGTATACTAATAGCTGTATAATAACCACAAATTACAAACATTAAACATTATTCAAATAATCAGAGTGCGAAAGGTAAAATATGTTAGTTCAATGATTGAAATTTGTAGAAGAAGTAGAATTCCCAGATAGCAGGAAATATTCCATTCATATAGATTAATTAATATACCTAATTATGTTAAATTTGTTATTATTTTTATTAAATATATTTTAAATATCAGTTATTTGGAATGTTTAATTATTTATTAGTATTCCCACCCGTTAATAATCATTTTTTTTTAAATATTATCAATCGAGCGAAATATTTTTTTAATCTTTTATCAAATATGAAAACAAGCGTGAAATTTTTATTTTCTAATTTTCGTCATATCTCGAAAAGTACTTTTGTTCAGAAACTATTCAACCATTTTGTTGGATAGTCTCTGAAAATATCCTGGAAAGTAGGTCGAATTAATTCCTATGTATCCCATTATAAATCAAGTGCTAATAATTAGAAAACTAAGTTGAATTTCAAAAAAGTGTTTTAACTCTCTTTTTAAAAATTTGTAAATTTTCCAGTCTCTATGTCCATCCGTTTGTGAGTAATATTGCTCCAGATAACACCCAGACAGACAGAAGTAGCGTATTATATTATAAGACTAGTGGCTACCCGTGCCAAATGCACGGTAACGTGCATATATTACGCTGTATTTTTTAATATTTAAGGTCTTTGCTTTTTGTGTTTGTTTATACACATCCCATTTTCCATTACATTTCTTAAGAATTAGGTACCAGTACAGAAAAAAATTCCGTCCCGTGACGTCATCAATTTGTGTAGAATACTGTCGTATAGATCATAAATTATTATATAAGATGGCTGTATAAATAACTAAAGATTATGACATTATTGTAATAATTAGTTACATCGGTAAGTTCAATTCTTGAAATAGAAAAAATAAAATAAAAATATACAGGTAGCAACTAATAGTTAATTCATTTAAATTAATTAATATAAAATGTAAAACTCGATATAATTTGATAATAAGTATTCTAAATATTATTTATTTCGAATATTTATTTAAATTCCTACCAGTCAAAATCAATAATAAAACTAATTATTATATTTTCAATCGTGCAAAACATGTTATTTATTTTCTTGAGGAAAATAAATTCTATAATAATAAAACTAACTATTATATTTTCAATCGTGCAAAACATGTTATTTATTTTCTTGAGGAAAATAAATTCTATAATAATGAAACTAATTATTATATTTTCAATCGTGCAAAACATGTTATTTATTTTCTTGAGGAAAATAAATTCTATAATAATAAAACTAATTATTATATTTTCAATCGTGCAAAACATGTTATTTATTTTCTTGAGGAAAATAAATTCTATAATAATAAAACTAATTATTATATTTTCAATCGTGCAAAACATGTTATTTATTTTCTAATTTTTGTCATATCTCGAAAAGTACTTCGAATTTCGAAAAACGCTAAGCGCAGTCATTTTTGTAGACCATTTATACATATAACAGATATTTTTTCGATTCAATTAATGTAAAAAAATAATTTTATTTATTTGGTATGTTACCATGTTTTTAGTGATTTGAATTAAATCCCTATGTATTCCATTAAACTTCATATTTGATTAAATTAAAAAGCTGTTTGATTTTCGTACAACAAATAAATGTCGTTCTGTAGGACCATAGACCGAAGGTTTCCAGATAATTTCAGCCCATTCTGTTGGAAAGTCTCTGAAAATATCCTGGAAAGTATGTCGAATTAATGTATCCCATTATAAATCAAGTGTTAATAATTCAAAAACCCGTTTGAATTTCGAAAAATTCTTCTAACACATTGAATTCGACACCAATTTCTAAAAAGTTGTAAATTTTCAAGTCTCTAGGTCTACCCGTTGGTGAGTAATATTGCTCCAAGTAACACACAGACAGACAGATCTAGCGTTTTATATTATATAGATAAATTATTAACAAATGATTAATAATAATGACAAACAAAACCTAAACCATAATGAGAGGTGGAACTTATTGGAGTGGAATATACCTTTGCTTGAATATATCGGGGAGAACTTATCAGGTGGAAAATGCCGGAGACCAATAATTACATTTTATTTGTTTATTTGATATGTATCAACATATTTTCATTTCAATGTTTGATATAAAATACTGACATGTTATTCATGATTCTGCAACCGTCTATAAAACAGTATTCGTCTTCTTTAACCATTATGTAATTTCCTTTATTTAAACAGATGTGCCTCCCTTATGGACCACAATAATTACAGTCGGGAAAATTATTTGGTAAACATCTGAAAACTATAATTATTACCAGATTTTCTTGCTGTATTTAGTAATGTATTTTCTAGTCAATGTATAAGAAAATAATCCTAACTAGTTTAAGCCAATTTTAATGTACATTAATTTTAACCAAAGGTAATTCGGTTATTTGAAACTGAATTTGAAATCTAAATCAATAGAAATAATAGAATGTATCAAAGCTATAATATTCAGAATACTGGATTTTTAGCCAAAAGGCCTGATAATAACCCAGGTAGCAATGTTTCTGGTGGCAACATCGTTATAGAAAATAGTTGTAAACATAATTGCCATCGATGGAAATTCTGTATTACATTTGTATATTTAAAAGCTGCTCCAACATCTGTTTCAATATAGTTATTTAAAATTTATACTTTTAAAGAGAATATTCTTCAGCGAATAACTACAAAGTTAGTAAATCAATGGCTACCGTAGTGAGTGGACGGAATGCTACGTAGAAAATGTCTAACGGACTAAATGCATAACGAATAAAATGCCTAAAGGACAAGAGGCCTAAAATGTATTGTCAATTTATTAGCAATATGGGAATAGTTGCCAAAGATTTAAAATTTCTAATGAGTGAGAGTTTATTAATTAAATCATTATCAAATTGAATATGAATATTTGGAACTCAGCGTGGATAGAGTAATAACTGTCTTATTTTGCTGTATTTTTGATTTATCTCTAAAATATTTGTTCTATTTAACAAATAACTTTCATACAATAATCTCCCTATATCTATAATCATATCATTCCAGTTTAATTTTAAAATAGTGTTTATTTTATTAAATAGGTACAATCATCTTTCGAAATTATAAAGTAAGTTAGGTTATATCAATGTTTGTATAAGTTAGTACTAACAACTACCCATGTTTATAAAAAAACTCTGCGATATTTGTATTATTTAACTACCATAGAGTAAAAAAAGTCCGTTGGGGAAGAAATACTACAGAATATATTGTGAATCGTAACTGAGAAGAAGTATATATTATTAACTTTGGTTTTACATAATTTTCTAAAAATATTATTTGATGTTCAATGTTTATTACAATATAATATATACTGATCTTTATTTACCAATAATAATTTCATTACATCACGTCAATATTTTATATTCGGCCCTATTATTTAATTATGGAGCTTAAATTCTTTATTCTCTTTCCAACAATATTTTACGCCATAATTCTACTACTTTTCTTTATTCTATTTTCATGTAATTTTTACATTAGGTTTTATGTCCGTAATCATTTTGTCAGTTGGTTATTTTGTCCGTAGGCATTTTGTCCGTTAGGCATTTTGTCCTTAGGCATTTTGTCCGTAGGCATTTCGTCCGTTAGACATTTGGTCCGTAGGCCTTTTGTCCATTGGCATTTTTTCCGTTAGTTAATTTGTATGTAGGCATTTTGTCCTTTTGGCATTTTGCCCGTGAACATTTGGTCAGTTAAGCAATTTGTCCGTAGGCATTTTATCCGTTAGGCATTTTATCCGTAGGCATCTTGTCCGTTAGGTATTTTATCTGTAGGCATTTTGTCCTTTAGGCATTTTGTCCGTTAGTCATTTTGTCCGTAAGGATTTTGCCCGCAGGCATTTTGTCCGTTAAGCATTTTGTCCATAGATATTTTGACCTACTATCGGCTACAATCTAGGACTCTCGGTGATGCATGGTAAATGATAATCGTAGTTCCCAGATATTAAATTAGGCTCACAGTACTTGGCAAGTGGGTGCATATCATAATTAGTCATCCAGAAGGTTTTGATGGTCTTATTGGTTCATGATCTTGTTACCCACCATCTTTTGGCGTAGTCTGAATGTCCAGTTATATTGAGCGATTGCTTTATATTGTAAAAATAGTAATATTTACGATTGGTTATATATTCATTTATTCATTTTAAAGGGTAGTAAAGTAATTTTTTCTATCTTTGATGAATCGATAGAGGGCCATTAATATTGGAATAACAAAAAAATAAAAGATTTGCAAAATTACATTTATTGAAAATCCTCAATGCCAGCGCCACCTTCTGAGGAACATTCGAAGTACCATAAATGATAGAATTCACAGTAGCTCACGATATTTCGAACTTTGCATGTTTGTTTGTATGTTTTTAGTCACGTTCAAGTTAAATATATATTGAATTCAAGTTCATATTTTATTCAATAGCTAATCTTAATCATTGACGTTGGTGGCCGGTCAATTGATCCCCGGTGATTTGATCCCTGGTGATCCGATCCCCGGTGATTTGATCCCCATACCATTTGATCCCCATACCATTTTATCACCGGTCATTTGGTCCCTGGTTACTTGATTCCTAGTCATATTCTTTGTTTGCATATATTTAAATACTTGAAATACTTTATACTTTATATTTATATACAAAAAATGGAATTTACTCCTCGAATAATAAATAAAATAAGTGAAAAAAATTGACATTTAGTATTTATATAATAAATTTTATGTATATAATACAAAAAATAACTGAATTCAAACAGCTAGAACTTATTACTGCAACAAATTAATTATTTTCTATTTATAAATAACTTAAATTTACAACTAGTCAGAAAACATCTTACATGTGATAGGAAATATTTACCAGCTATTGATTGGTTCATTAGCAAGCTAAGTGAATATACCTATACCTAATGTAGGTGGGACAGATTTAAAAAATGATTTTTATTTTTCCACTTGCATGATGATAATAATTGTAATAGTTTTTGCGAAAACATTCTCACTGAAAACTACCGATAGAATTGACAAAAGTTACTCCTCAATTAGTTTCTATACCAGGAGAAATAATTACGAGACATGCTCCTGATTTATTTGATTTGTCATATGTTCCAGTTTTAATAAGTGTGAGGAATGGCTGTACATTTGATTTTATCACTGAATACTTTTTGTTAGCGGAATATGAATTTGAAAGTATATATTGTTACATATTTGAATACAAAAAATTGTAATTACTTGTTACTTAATATTTACTCTTATTACTTAGTTTCTTTAAAAAATTAAATCGACTGTAAGGTGCATAGTTGTATTACATGTTAAGTAATTAATATACATACATATAATAAATGAATACTAGGTGTATGAACGGAAAATATGACTGGGAATCAAATGATCGATAATAAATTGTCCGGGAATCAAATGGTACGGGGATCAAACCAGGGATCAAATGACCCGGGATCAAATGATCTTCTTCTTCTCCACTATAAATTACAAAAATCTGGAATTGCTTTAAGATAATATAACATATAAAAGTTAGCAGATAAAAAATCGACTAAGTATTCTGTTCAAAATTAATTATTTACACTCTTTCTAAGATTCATTGGAAGAAAAATTACGAATATTTTGTAGGTATCTTCTATTGTATATACCTATTCAAATACAAAGTGCTTTAAAATTAACAGTTCTCAAGATTGAAAAATTGTTATAATATATTAAACTATTAGTAAGAAATACTTAATTGAGTACTTAAATTCTTTGTATGGATCCATTGTATATTGGAATCATCTTTGTTATTGTTTTGAATTTGTCGGATCTACTGTGGTTAGCTTATTGGACATTCAGACTTTTTCTTTGCTTGAAATTCAGAGGGTAGAAGAAGAACGGAAAAAATCTTGAATTAAATATTATAATAAAATTAAGAACCAAACTTGAGATGGTTTCCAGTTCTATAATCAGTAATCTTAGTTCTAATAAATAGAGAAATAAAGAAAATAGATTGAAGGGGACCTTTAAACGACATCTGATTATAGTACGGTTACTATGGATGCGTATTCGAGCGATTTTTCGCAATGACGATATCGTCAGAACTGATCGTCAGTGCGAGGTGGTTACAATGTGCGCGTTTTCTGATCGTCAGTGTGTTTTTTTCCAATTAATATTGGGGTCTAAAGTATGTTTTTTTGAAGTAATGCTCGAGAGGGATTAAACACCTACCTGTGTGCCTCTGAAATAATAGACCCGGCGTTACTTTGATTATCATCGTCCAACAAAGTTTCATGCAATATGGTTCGATACTTTTTGAGTTATTGAGTTATAAATGACCTTGACCTTTAACCGGATCGCTCCCAAAATTCTACCAGATGGTTCCTGGACATTGCCCAGTCGTCCCATCAAATTTCAGACAATTTGGTTGAATTATTTTTTTGGATTATAAATGACCTTGACCTTGATCTTAGACCTTTGACCTGATCGCTCCCAAAATATTACGAAATTGTTCCTGTATATTGACCAATCGTCCTACTAAGTTAAATGCAATATGGTTCAATACTTTTTTGAGTTATAAAGGACCATGATCTTGACCTTTGACCTGGTCGCTGCCAAAATCCTACCAGAAAGTCACTGGTCATTGACCAATTGCTTCACTTAATTTCAGGAAATTTGGTTGAACACTTTTTCAGCTATGCGATTACAAGATAATAAATAAATGAATAAATAAATGACGGGTAAAATATGACCTTCCGCAAGTTTGCAAAGGTGAAAATTATATTGGTTTGAACGCTGAAATGAAATTGTTCTGACGACTTCGTACGTATTCTGACGACTAAATCGCTGCCACTGTAACTACTCCCATTACAAAGTAAGAATTTTATTTTCAGCCGATTTCATCAGAAGTCGTCAGTGCGAAAAATTGCTTTAATACGCATCCATAGTAACCGAACCCTTTTGTAAAGAAAGAGATCCCAGCGCCATTCCAACTGTTGGGGTGAACAAAAATACAAATAAATTACCATATAATGAATATTATATTTCTGCCTATTAGGATAAAATTTTATAAATTGACTTGAGCTACCTCTAAATATTGTCCAAATGTCTCAAGATATCGTCTGAGTTATTTCTTCATGGGTATGAAGTATTTAACAAATGGCTATCTAAAATATAATCTTTGGCTATATATTATCACCCTGATGATCATTGTCACAGGGGTGGAATTACCGGGATGGAATATACTTAGGGTGGAATATACCAGTGTGGAATATACCGGAGTGGAATTTACCAGGGTGGAATATACTACGTTGGAAAATACCTAGAACCATATATTTTTTATTTAACTGCCACTTTAAGCTTGTACATAATATGAGAAAAAATTTATTAGTGATTGGTGTATATATAATTTTATCGTAAAATTTCTCATGCGTTAAAATATAATTCATATTTGAGGTCAATAATTTTTCTCATGGTAAATCAGTAGCAATTATTTTTATTGAAATTTGACTGTAAATAATAGGGTTATAATTTTATCTTATAAATGTTGGTATATTTTCACTAATATTAATAATTGTTGATCAAGCTTTTTCATGCTACTGAAGAACAAGTAGTTTAAATTATCTCAAATATTTTATCGAGTAAAGTATCTAATTATCTACCAACCACTCAGACCCTTTACTCTAAAGGAATTATTTTTTTTCCTTTACACTATTTGTCAGACCATAATTATTTGCTTATGGTACTAGGTACAATACATTATTATTGATTGATAAATAATTTAGTAGGGGTTTAACGTCTGCTTCGGAACCAAGGCCATAACGCTGACGTCCAAAGGAAATTAAATACAAGGGACTAGAAGAAGCAGTTAGAGAGGAAAGTGGCTCCATGAACAAAGTCACTTACCACTTTCGGTGAACATGCTCATGGATGCTGAAAAGTTACTCCGTGAATGCAGTCACTTACCAAGGAACGTGACGAAACGGGACACAAGCACCGGTGGCTGCATTAACAGATGGAATAGGAAAATGAAGAGGTGATAGTAAATAAAGCCTATACGAGCCTACCTAACATAAAAATATAAGACCTCGTAGTTGAAGAGCATAACCCTAGCGCTATCCTCTAAATCTGCAAGTAGCGTTAAAAAAATGATAAACAGGGTAAAAATGAAAAAAGACAATCTATAATCCAAATTACAACAGTTTGGGACCCAAGGGACACCACACCCCTTCTCTTCCATTCACCACAGACAGCTTCAGGATAGAGCCCCTGGGGGCTATTGATTGATAGGATTTCTTTATAAAGTCTTTCGATTTTTCTAAAATCTCGTATTTGATGATCAATCGAGTGAATGATTCATTCTTTTAGCGGTTGCTTTATATTGTAAAATTAGTTATATTTGCGATTGAATTTCTTTTCATCTATTTACTTTATACCTGTTTAATGAATGGAAAATATGATTTGTGTTTGATGTAAATAGAACTGTATTGCGTAATGTACAATGTGTAAATAAAGCAATTTCTTATTCGAGAATACTAAATTACTTATCGTGCGCGGAAAATTGCCACTGGGAAAATTGCCACTGGGAAAATTGCCACTGTGGGAAAAATGCCAATGTGGGAAAACTACCACTGTGGGAAAACAACCACTGTGGGAAAACTAACACTGTGGGAAAACTACCACTGTGGGAAAATTACCACAGTGGGAAAACTGCCACTGTGGGAAAATTACCACTGTGCATGGGAAAACTACCACTGTGGGAAAACTAACACTGTGGGAAGACTACCACTGTGGGAAAATTACCACTGTGGGAAAACTGTCACTCGGAAAATTGCCACTGAGGAAAATTGCCACCGTGGGTAATTACCACTATAAAATATATTAACAATATATTAACAAACTGAAAAAATATTTTACTCTATAAAAAAATACTGAACAAAATACAAAAGTATTAGAATTTTATATAAAGAAAATTTTCACAGGGACAAACTAAAAATAAATATTTTACTCTATGAAAAAATACCGAACTGAAAACAAAAGTATTCGAAAAATAAACTAGGGCTTTATCATTTAAAGTAGCGCTTCAAATGCTTTTCTAAATAAAGTGGTAAGTCATCAAAGTGAAGCCTTGCAAATAACATTTGGAGCATTTAAGTCTTCCCCTGTGAGGATCCTTCAAATCGTCTCGAATTATCCATCACTGGAATATTGCAGAGACGATACTATGTGCAGATACTTCTTTAGAAAAAAAATGTTTCATTCCAAACCCTGCGTATAATTCTCAATTGAATCCAATATCCTAACCTTAAGAAGTTCCTGGTGGAATTTCTGCAGTAGTTACGAAAACATACACGATTCTAACAGAAACGATAAGCTACTCAAAGGAGTAAGTAAGGTACGACTGGACGTTTTACAGAAAATTGTCGGTACGTACAGTTCTAGCTCTAGCGAGACCCTACCCCGGTAGTGTAAGGATAGACAATGACTCATCCTTTAACGAACCGAAACTGAGCTGGTGCGACCGGCAATTTGATCACTTCATTACGGAGGAGAGAATTGCTAAGTCCATCAGTCTTTTTGACAGTTATAAATCTCCGGGTGGGGATATGGACAGTCCTGTTATGCTCCAAAGAGCGGATCATGCTTTGGACGAGATTCTGGTCTGACTTTTTCGAGCTAGTTTCTGCCTGAGTCATGTTCTTGATACCTGGTGCAACGCGAGGGCTGTCTTTATCTCGAAACCATGGAAACTCTCGTATTTCAAGGCTAAGTCCTTTAGGCCGATCACTCTGACATCTTTCTTCCTGAAAGTTTTGGAGAGACTGGTCTACTGGCACCTGATTGAGTGCATTGGCGTACTCAACCCAAAAATGCACTTAAATCAGTTTGCTTTCGAACAGAGCCACTCGACCAATGCAGCCCTGCATGCAGTTGATCAAAAGCTTGAGAAAGCAGTGTTCAACAAACAATTAGCTCTTGCCTAGTTATTTTGATATTGAAGGTGACTTTAGCAGCGTATCTCTGGTGGCTATAAGGTCTGCTTCATTTAATGCAGGAATAGAGATACACCTTGTCTCTTGGATCATGGGGTTGCTTAAGAGCCAAAGGGTCACAGCTACTCTCAGTGATTATAGTATCTCGGTTCGTTTGACTAGGGGTACTCCACAATGGAAGAGTTCTCTCACCACTCTTATTCAATCTGGTGATGAGTGTACTTCTCAGGAAATTTACTATGTGTTAGGAATTTATGCACAGGCTTACGCTGATGATGTACTCCTGCTATCAACCGGAATAGACTCTTTTACTACTAGTGAACGAGTCCAGGAAGGTTTGATGACTGTTGAGGATTGGGCCAGAGAATCTGGACTATGTTTGTGCAGAAATAAAACTTTTGCTACTATGTTTACATGGAAACGCAAATGGAAGTACCGCCCCCTATGACTTATGGGACAAGAAATTTGGCTTATGGACAGAGTAACTTATCTCGGAGTGACTTTGGACTCAAAGCTGAGCTGGATCCCCCATATAGTTGACAAGTCTGCTAAAGCCAATAGATGCCTCCTACTATGTAGGCGAGCAGTTGCACAGACTTGGGGCCTTTCTCCGAAGGTCATGATGTGGATTTTCACCACGATGAATCGACTTTTTATGAGCTACGCTGTTACGGTTTGGGTGGCGGGGCTGGAGACTCGGACATGCGACCTGAAGCTGTCTACACTGCAGCGGAAGGCTTGTATTGCCATTTCATCGGCCTATCCTGGAACGCCCACAGCTGCATTAGAGATGCTCCTCGGCCTGCCACCTCTGACTTCTTTTCTCAAATGGACAGCGGTGACAGGTGCCTACCTGCTGAGGCAGGTGGGTTTGTGGAGGGGTGGTTAGATCAAAGACACTTTGGCTCATCAGAGCCCTCGGTTGAACCTACAAGTGAGATTTAAGACTAGTACTGTGGTCCCCGATCACACAGTGGAAGATTCGACTGTGACCTGTTTTACTGATGGCTCTAAGCTTGAATCTGGCAGAACAGATGCAGGAATCCACTTCCCTGGCGGTAACGAACCTGACCTAGTTGAATA
This sequence comes from Caprella mutica, assembly GCA_947561585.1. NCBI lineage: Eukaryota > Metazoa > Arthropoda > Malacostraca > Amphipoda > Caprellidae > Caprella > Caprella mutica. Next base: position 98,078 of record CANNZV010001700.1, read on the forward strand.
TCTAGGTTATCAATCTTCCGTTTTCCAGACAGAGATATTGGCGATCACTTTGGCAGCAGAGAGACTGATCAGCATCATCTCCGGAGAACCTGATGTGGAGAGTGTTATCATATACTCAGATAGCCAAGCAGCAATCAAAGCCATGGTTAGTTTGAGGACCAGGAGCCATAAGGTAAGCCGATGTGTAGCAAAGTGTGCCGATTTCTTAGTGAAGGATCCCCCATAAGCAGCTAAGAACTCATGTGAAGGACCAGAACCCTTTCTACCAGTGCTATATAATGCATGTAAACTTTCAGTTTACCGGTGGATTGCGGATAACTCCAGAAGAAGATGGGCCAACCTATCTTCTTGTAGACAGAATAAAGAGCTCTTCGAGCAGCCTCTTGATAGGAGGAATTTTGTCGTTAACCCAAAGGAAACATCGTCTTACCCTGCATCTTTTTACAGAGCACGGAAATATTTGATCCCATAACAGGATTACTGGATAATACTTGCCAACGATGTGGTCTTGGCCCAGAGACAAGGACTCACATTGTTGAAGAATGCCCTTCTTATCACAGGACTAGGGACTCTACTCTGGATGGATTTCTAACGGACCTCCACAGAATTACCAGGAATCTCAGCTTCTCGCATCTTTCTACCTTTCTTGGAAGAATTGGGAGGCTGGAGGATTTTAACGACTAGTCTCTAGATCGGTTCAATGTGGATTCAGTGCAAATGGTTCCACCTGCAGCCTGAGTGCTCACCCGCCTTCACAATGGTGAGCGGGGATCCTCTCATTAATAATGATAATAATAATATACAATGTATATAGCTTCAAAGTTGTTAAAAATCTTAATGGGCATCCTCGCATCAATTTACATTAACGCCAACAATTAACATCTTCAGGTATTAAGAACGCTAAGGCATCAAACATTTTAATTAAATTATTATATATCTATCAAGATTAATGATTCATTAAACAATCATGAATCGTTCAGAAGTACATTAACTATGTACTAACACCTACATAAATTAAAGTACTATATATCAAACATTTATCATAATTTTGCGTTTAATGGACAAATTTTCCGTGGATGAATATTCCTTAGACGAATTTTCCTTGGATGAATTTTCCGGTAACGCTATGAAACTGTATTCGTCTTCTTTAACCACTTTCCTTTATTTAAACAGATGTGCCTCCCTTATGGACCACAATAATTACAGTCGGGAAAATTATTGGGTAATCATGTGAAGACAATTATAACCAGATTTGATGGTTATATTTATTTATGTAATTTTTAGTCAATGTATATGAAGTTAATCCTAAATAGTTCAGGCCAATTTAATATACTACTAGTGTACTTTCCCGTTAAAATATCGGGTCATCATAAATACCAATTTATTTCCCATTATTACGTTACTTTTAATGAATTCAATTGAATAAAATTTTCTGCATAGTCTAATTTATTTTATAGATTAAATAAATTGAAAAATTGAAAAAAAACAGTGAATTTAAATATCAAGTCAATATATTCCCGTGCGTATCATAGTTACATTCTTCAGGTTTAATACCCATCGTGTAAAAGCGGACACCAAATAAATAAATAAATAAATAAACACACTAAGGAAATTATTAGTATAGATTATTGTGATATTATTGCAAGACAAGTTAGTTGAAATCAACAATATATATGGTTAGATTCTTATACACCAGCGCATGGTAGCATGGTTACAGAGTCGACTAAATGTAATTCATTAGATATTATTTCAACTACTACAACTTATGTCTTATAACCTTTTAATGTAGAATTTCCCATTGAATATAAGAGGTAATTCAGTTATTGGAAACTAAATTTGAAATCAATATAAATTCCAGTAATAATAGGTAATGCAGCTATAATATTCAGAATGCCGAAATTTTGGAATGGGTCTGAAAATAACCAGGCAGCAATGTTGACCCAAGGAAAATCGTTATACTATAGAATAATTGTAAATATAAGAATTGACTTCGATGCAACTTTTGTATTATATTTAGATATTTCACAGCTGCTCTAACATCTGTTCAAATACAGTTATTTAAATTTTATGCTCTTCAAGAAAATCTTCTTCACGGAAATGAAGGAAGGCCTCTCTTTAATTATACATACCCCACTTTGATAAAAGTGGTACTTATTTTGAGACATGTCTCGAAATAAGTACCGTTCGTAGACATAGAAAACGGAGACAATTTTTTGTGATTAATTCACGGTAACTATCAAAAACATCAAAACTATAATACAGATGAGGTTATTATTTAAAAGCAATTGGTTCAGAAATTTAACATGTCCCATTTTAGGGTAAGTTCTGTGTTATCGCACGGTTCCATATTGTTGAGCACGTAAAAATCTCTTTATAATAATCATTATTTAACTTTTATTTCAATTGGAATTCATGATACTAATTTGAATAGAAGATGAATAATAATTATCATGTTTTCTTTTCTGACGTGTTCGAAAATGTAGAACCAATCACAAACTTGAACTTAATAGTTAATACATTACTACCAAAAATATTTAGCAGAACATAAAATTGCTGTTTGTTTAATGTAACCCAATAATAATAGAAATATAAGTATCCATTAATACTCACCTATACTGAGTGAGAGTTAAACTATGTATGTATTTTAAAACATTTAATAAATTCACTATATACTTAAATTTTCAGCACAGTCACAAATATTGAAACACTGCTTATTGATAGGTTTATACAAGTAAAGCTCGTATAATGCCCAGTACATGTACCGGAAAAGTGTCCGCTATGCTATCAGCGTTCGTTGTAACGTCACATTTCATTTGTTTAGCTGGAGATTTAAACATTTTAAGTTTTCGTTAACAGCATTTCAACGCTAATGAAGGTAAACAATCTCAAATTATTGTTAAAGGAAAATTTTAATGAAAATTTTATTTGGAAATATATGTCGTTACTTTAATTTCAACTGACTTTTTCAATTTTTCACACACTAACGGCTCCTCACATTGATAAAAAAAATCATGAGAGGAGCCGAACAGGACGGAAACCTGACATTAGTGAACATGCCTTTAAGATGTAGCTACACGTATCATAGAATATTTTACAAAGCATTTCTAATCAAAGAAAATAAAGGAATATTGAATTAATATTACTGGATATATGAAATAATATAAATTATATATTGATTGTTGTCTTGTCATCATTTTCTCTGAAGTAGTATTTAGTTATAATTAATCAATCAATACATATTAGGGGATCGCTTACCGGTTTTACAAGCTACCAATATAATACTCGCCCGATTGAGCTGAGATTTTGACATAAGGTGTAAAATGCTCCAAATCTTTGAAGATGCTCATGTAAATTTTTCATTTTGGGCCACCCCACCCCACGAAAAGTCTATAGATTTAATGGGGGATGGTCCTACAAAAAAAAATATGGAAGCTAATATGCTCTCTACTAATACCCTGAGGTCGTGTTCAAGCCCATTTTTATAATTTCGATCTAAATATTTATTATTTCATATTTTTTTTTCCTTTTTTAATTTTTCTCTCCAATATAAAAAAGTTAGAGATTGAAATTCGAAAAAAACTCTCTAAAGCTATCTAAGGAGTTTCGCCCTGAACATATTAGCTCCAATAGATTTTTCTGTAGGAGCTATCCCCATTGAGTCTATAGACTTGGCGCGAGTACGATTTGAGTAAAAAAGTTACCGAGATAATAAAGTAAACAGAAACAAAGTTGAAAATTATAAAAAAAACACTAAAAAATATAAGCAGAAATAGGGAGAATTTCGTCCCTGACAGAGAACTAAAAGGTTCCCCCAAGGCAATGTATATGTAACTTCACGAAGAAACCATTATCGACAAATAAATTTTGCAGTGTATAGTTGCGCATTTAAGCTGTGAAAACTGGCTATCTTATAATAATTAAATATCAATACTATCAGCTCACAAGTAGATTATGGTAAAAAGGAAAGAATTGTGTGAAGTTCCGCTCACTATATATTGTTTACATTATAGCACCGTGCATGGACAGTTCGTACATTGACATTTTGTCCAACAGACCTTTCGTCCACGACAATTTCGTCCATTTTGTATTATATTTTTAATGTGTATCTATTTTATGTAATATATTATTTGTATATATTCTGAAATATGGAGATAGCAATTACCCTTTGTTAATGGTAATTAAACATACATGGTATTTGCCCTAATTCTTATTGCATTTTTCTTCTCCTGTTCCTGTTTGTCGGCAACAGTAAAATAAATATTAAAACCTTTTTTTTAATAATATACAGGAAGGAATATATCATATAAAATCTGCATTATTTGCGAGGCATGTCGCGAAGTTATTACAGTACATAAATATAGAAAGTACAATAATCATCAATAGTATTATTCAGATTAGGTTATTAAATTAGTTTTTCTATAACTGACTATTTTTTAACAGTGACTGCATAAAATACATTCATGATACCTGTACATAATATTCTACTAAATATGTTATTGATAATTAAATGTGATATACAAAACTAGCTGGATATTGGCACTTTTCAGTGTTACGTTTAATTATTAAAACTTAAAAACCTCCGTGTTATCAGACTGTTCCATATTTTCTGACTCGTTATAAAGTTATATACAAGAATTATTATATATCTCTAATGTAAAAAAATATTATTTTCTATCTTACGTGTCCACACATCTAAGGGAATTATCTATAAATGAAAAAAAAAGTTTGGACTATGGTAATTACTAATGGTATGAGTTGATAAAATGAGACTTTAATCCATGACCTTTTATTCTAAATTGTAACATGTTATCTGAATGTGTATCATGGATACCAATTGAAAGATGTAGTTAAATATTGATTAAATATTAAATAAATATTGATTAAATATTAAATAAATATTGATTAAATATTAAATAAATATTGATTAAATATTAAATAAATATTGATTAAATATTAAATAAATATTGATTAAATATTAAATAAATATTGATTAAATATTAAATAAATTTTGATTTAATATTAAATAAATATTGATTAAATATTAAATAAATATTGATTAAATATTAAGTGAACATTGATTGACTCGCAAATTTGCGGAAGGTAATATTTTACTAGGCATTTATTTATTTATCATCTTTTTCATTAGCATAACTAAAAAAAGTGTTCAACCAAATTGCCTGAAATTTGGTGAAACGATTGGTCAATGTCCAGTGAGCTTCTGGTAGAATTTTGAGAGCTAACCGGTCAAAGGTCATGGTCATCTATAACTCAAAAAGTATTATATTGCATGAAACTTGGTGGGACGATTGGTCAATATACAGGAACCATTTTGTTTGATTTTGGGAGCGATCGGGTCAAGAGTCAAGGTGAAGGCCATTTATAACTCAAAAACTATTCAACCAAATTGTCTGAAATATGAAGGGACGATTGGTCAATGTCCAGGAACCATCTGGTAGAGTTTTCGGATCGGGACATTTATATCTATTGAACCATATTTAATGAAACTTGGTGGGACACAATTATTGGTCATTATCCATTTATCAGTTTATTTGATTTTGGGAGGGAACGGGTCAAAGCAGCGGCGAAGGTATGCGCTGTACCGAATACACGTAATCTAGTTACATGTAGATTTTATGATTTCGAAAATATGGAACTGTGCGATATCACGGAACTAAACCTAAAATAAGACAAGTTGATTATCACTAATAAGTTATATTTATCTATAATGAGAGTTTAAATGTCATATTTGAAGTTTTACATAATAACTTCGTAAACGGAAAATACTCATAAACCAAGATAATGGTTGAAAGAAGAGAAGGCATCTCTCGAGCAGATCAAAGATAGAAATAATATACCCGGCTGAATTTGGTGAATATTTGAATGAAATTTCTAGTGAACTATGAATCATGTACGTATCTTATATAGTTACAGTTAAAATTTCTTCTTTCTAATAACCTCACATGAATAATAATAATGATGTTTATTGTAGTAATTACCTCAAAAAATAGTCTCTGTTTAAATAGTATGTGTTTATTTATACAAACGGTGATAATATCGAGACATGCCTTGCAATTTTGTTATAACTTTTATTTTAGCCAGGTGTAGTAAAAGGGTGACCTACCTGATATGTTTTATGGATTATTTTAGATTTATGTGAATTATTTTGGTTCTGCGTGATGATACGATATAGTAGACGTAATTTTTCAAACATGCATGCAGCATGATTTGTGGTGTCATATATGTAAATTTGAGTAAAAAATTAATTACTTACTGTTCCTTTTGAGAACAATCATGTTCTAAATTGTTAATAACCTTAGTTGAATATGCGTCCCGGAAGGTCGAATGGGGTATCACTGCGCACAATCCCACAAACTCTGTATTTACTCGAAAACTAAAGGTACTAGAGAAATTCTTTTTCTCGTGATGAAATGATCATGAATGAGGATGGTTCTCAACCAGTTTCGAAATAATACATAAATAAAAGAAGTAATTATTAGCCATTTTTCGTGCGTAACTTTTAGTGAGTGCATCGGGGTATCACTGCGCACATGAAGGGGTATTACTGCGCATTGCATAAATACATCACTTCACTCCCCCACCTAAATACCTCCTGTCCCCATTTAAATGCCCCTCCTCCCCCTATCTAAGCCCCTTCTTTCCCCCATCAAAATATCCCTCTCCTCCCATCTTAATCACCTCCCTCTTCCCATCTAAATCCCTCTCTTCCCCATCTATTTCCCTCTCTCTCCCCTCTATTTCCCCCTCTCCCACATCTAAATCCTCCTCCCCCTCATCTAAACGTCTGTGCTTCCCTCTCTACATGCCCTCTCCCCAATCTACTTGTCCCTTGTTTTTTAAACACATATTTAATGAATCTGCAACAAATTTAATATTTAAATTTTATGCAACTAGTTAACTACTTATATCAAGTAATATAATACTATTGTACGTTTATTGTTAATCAATATTTAATTCAAAAACCTCTCACCCCTCCCCCCCCTAAATACCCACTCTCCCTATTTTATTACCCCCACATCAAGTTTCATAGCTATACTACGATCGTAAGTTTATTGTTAATCAAATCTATAATTAAACAACACCTTATTCAATATTTATGCCTTTATTAAAAGCTAAAAACTCATAATTTTTATATTTATTCACATACAAATATGGTTATTAAGAATGCGCAGTGATACCCCTCTACCTCTAAATTATCTGGAATATCACTGCGCACGGTTGTGGCAGGAAAACCGTTGAAACTGAGAATTTGAAAATTTGACATAATGTAACTGTTATTGTTCGTGCTAACATGTTGAAACAATATGAATCTATAAATCATGGTGAAAGAGTTATTGGAGAGGTTGCGGGATTTAAAAATCACTAGCGTAAACTTTTTTCAAATCGTTCTGAGAGCACTACATATATCGCGACTCAGCTCTAGAAATACTAATAGGATAATGATGCTTCATGATGCATGATGTTTATGAAGAATGAAGATGCTCAAAATGATGGTGCAATCAGATTTAGGCTAAAACAAGTGGTTTTAAAAATATAATGGGTGCGGAGTGACACCCCATAAAAAGGGTATGCGCAGTGATACCCCGTCCGACCCTACATGGTATATACTTAAAAATATTCTTGATAGGTAGACATAAATTACTATTTATCAGCAGCATTTTTTTGAGAAGTTATTCCAACAAGTTTTGATTTCAGGTCATTCAAATTAACATTTTGAACTTATTTCTAATTAATATTATTATACATAGTCCCAATTATACACCGCAGAATATGTCTAAACAGGTTAACGAACGATCTTCAATTTTGCCAATAGAAGATGATACGTCTGGAGGTGAGTTGAACTAAGGGAAAATTTACCAAGTTGTATATATAGATGAAACACTATGATTTAAGGATTCCATTATGAAATCCAGAAAACTACTTTATAGCTTAAAACAATGTAGAATTGGCATATATTATATAACTCGACTATATTGCAAAAATTGTGTTAGAGAGTAAAGGAAATCAAGGAAATTGTAGCGCTCATTAAAGCTGGAATGCGAAAAAAGATAATGCTTAACCGTATAAGGTGTAGGTGTTTCTTAAATATTTTTATGATAAAATTAGAACATGTAATATCACAGCTAAAACTGCCAGAAAAAAAAGCTAATCGAATTGTCAATAAGTGAATTAAACGAAATTGATGACTAAGTATGAGAGAACTTGAAACAGAACTCGATCAATATCTCTCAAACTACGAAGATGAGGGTTGCAAAAGAAATTTTTTGACTTAAATAACACAAAACAGAAAAGACTCGACCGTGGAAAAAAAATGGTGAAGAAATTTCTAATTACGATGAGGAAGTGTTCATATGGACAGACGAAATGATCTTCACTGTCGAGGCAATTTCAAATTTTCAAAATGATAGAATTTATGCTCCTTATGCCTCAACATTTGTAGATGGCAATCGAATTGTTCTCATCACCAGAAACCACTTGAGGGATTGTGTGAGCTGCAGATTGCTCCAAGTCTCCTTTGCTCTTCATCGACGACGGTGTTAATACCTAAAAATATTGAAAACAAATTGTTTTCTTGGCTAAGTGCAAGTTTTATGAATGAATATATCTTCACTCAAGATGGTGTCCAGCTAATACATAAAATGTACAAGGACCAATTCTGTGGATTTAGGAATAAGAAAAAATTGGGCCACCTTCAAGTCTGCTATTAATCCAATGAATTATTTTAGACACTGAAGTCTACATACAGCACTATAGCCAAATTGGTCAAATTTAAGCCAGGTAAAAACTGTACGGCAATGCTGCAAGTCAGTTACTACTCGACTGGGGGCATTGATTAATGAAAAAGCGGTCATCCTGAATAGGTACTCTTCTTACTCTTCAGTCACTTAGTGTAAAGGTGCCCATATACGATCATTTTTTTCGTCTATTAATTGATATCAATTTATTGACGAAAACATTGATCAAGTATGTATAATAAGATGATCGGTCAATTTTAGTAGCTCACTCTTCAGTTTAGTGTCTAATGCTCTTAAGATGAATAGTAGTAATATGTATAAGAAGAGATAGAACTGAGAGAAACTTAGTACGAAACAAAATTATTTGAAAGAAAATTTGTACGACAGGATTGCCATCTAATTGAACGACAGAAATCTGATTGTGAAAAAAATTCATTCAATGTTTCACTTATTAACAATTTATAGATTTTATCTTGATTAGAATTGCTTAATTTGGGAATTTGGACGAATAACGAAATTAAAATTTCCTTAGTTTATGCTATCTAAAAAACTTTAAGTTGTTACTTACATATGCTAATCAAAGCTATTTAAATATATACAGTTCGATGGCGCTGTCAGCATACTTTAGCTCTTCTGGGTTTTATCGGAGTCTCCATAGTTTACGTCATGCAGGTAAACCTATCGATTGCCATTGTAGCAATGGTGAAAAAGAACAGAACAGGTGTTACAGAGCCTCTAAACTACGATAATCTTTCATGTCCCGAACCTAATGGATCATTAAATGGAAATATCGCTCATGTGAGTATTTCTTATATATTTTTATCTCAATTAGAAAACTTGTTTGAAAGAGTGATATAGCATACCGTTTTTTCTCATTTTCATTGTGTTAACAATTGTTAGAATAAAAAATAAATTAAATTTATCAACCTTTCTCTTATTATGTACCTCTTTGCCGATTTGATACAAAACTATGTACCACTAAAATTCTTATAATAAATAAACTAGGTGAATTAACATATTTTTATATTTTTATTTATTATGACGATACACTTCTCTTACGCCTTCAATAATGAGGCCTGATGCATAACTGGGTGGAGGGAAATTTCTCTCTCGGAAATTCCAGTCACGGATTATTCGGTCTTGGTATTTTAGTCTCGGAAATTCGATCTCAGAAAAGTAAATGACCTTTCAACATAAATGACCGTTATGTAGAAGTTTTTCATAAAGTTTTTAACAATAAACAATTTATGACTTTTAAAATCAATATTTATCGAAATATCATAAATTCATAATAATTTGAATATTAATTAGGGAAAAATTTAGTTTTACGAACTTTTTTTTGTTACATTTTACTTAAACCTCAAATGTACCCCCTGAAATAAGCAAATGTACCCCCAGCGGTACATGTACCCTAGGTTTGGAAATGCTATGTTAGATATAGGTATACCTTATTTTATTAGCCCTTCAATAATTATTATTGCATTTCATAAATGATTCGAGTCCATGTGTAATGGAACTAATTCTTCCTCCAGTTAAATGGAAATTTTTAATGTAGGATTATTTAAATTTAGTAGTTATAGAATAATAGGAAAAAGCTAAAATATGAATTAAGTAATTTAGCTCATAACATACTGAAATATATATTCTTAATTTGAAAAAACACATATTGTACAAACTTGGAAGTGGTTATGAATATACATAATATGACTGAAAAATATTTTGGGTTGATTTTGTGAATTCCTCTCTTCTAAATCCAGTACATGTTAAAATATTCAGTTAAAATGAATTTTAAATTAATTTCGTGGAGTTCATCTATAGATGATTAAATTTTCAATATAATAATGTTGTTTTTATTATGAATGAGTAAACCATCTGATAATTGTGGTATCCATAACATAATAAATTGTATTTTATCATATGTTCCAAATAGGATGGAGAGTTTGACTGGGATGAATCGGTACAAGGTCAGATTTTGAGTTTTTACTTTTTTGGGTACGCAATTAGCAACTTTCTTGGTGGAATGATTACAAAACGGTTTGGAAGCAGGCTTGTGATGGGACTCGGCATTCTGGGTTGTTCCATCCTCACTGTTATCTCTCCATGGGCTGCTAGAAGCTCTAGCAATTGTTTGATAGCCGTCAGATTTCTCGAGGGTTTGAGTGAGGTAATTTTAAATAATTAACACTTACAAAAAGAACAATAATTTTTAAGAGTGACCTGGTCGAATTCGATCAGAAATAATAATAAAAATGCTCTTATATTTTTTAGGGAGTTTCATTACCAGCGATGCACGCTATTTTGGCTTCATGGGTTTTACCAGATGAAAGGTCCACGTTTTCTGGCAAGATTTATGCAGGTATAGCAAACATTTGGTATTAGTAAATTGATATTTTTCTGAGCACTCATTTCGTCACAACTAAAGTGATTAATATCATTAAATATAGATATTTACAATGTTTCTATGTTTATTTTGAGAATTTTCCTTATATCATACCGAGAAAAGGATCTAGGTACCACAAAAATTAATTTATAAATTTCGGATGCTCAAAAAATCTATTTACCATGTGGAGCTTTTACTCAAAAAAACTGTTAAAATTTTTATTCGATCTAGTTGTCCGTCAATATTTGATATTAAAAATTTGGGCAAGAATAATATCTTGTACTATAACAGGCGTCAATTTTGGAACTCTTATGGCACTGTCACTGGGTGGCACCATGTGTAACAGTGATTTCCTTGGAGGCTGGCCATCCGTATTCTACATTTTTGGAGCCATGGGCATCATTTGGTCCATATTATGGTTTATTTTAATCAGAGATTCTCCTGAAGAACATCCAAGAATTTCTGACTCAGAGTATAGGAAGTTACTTCCGATGATTCAGATGCAAAAGAGAGGAAATAATGTAATCAATAATGAAACAAATGAGCAAATTCCTATTTTTCAGCATCATTATAAAGCCAAATTCAATTTTTCTTCAGGTTACTCCTTGGAAACACATTGCTACAAGTAAACCTTTCTGGGGAACAGCTGCGATGCAATTTGGGTACGCTTGGGGTTTCTATACCCTTATGGCAGAAGTACCCACCTACTTCAGCCAAATACAACATATGGATTTAACGAGTGTAAGAGGACACAATTTGGCTTGATTGTGTAAATAGAAATATATATTAAGCACAAAATATCATGAGTATAAAATCTATCATGTTTTATATATCTAACTAATTATTTTTGGGCAATACATTATACTTATTGACAATACCGATTTTAGAATTTCTACAGAAAAAAAATTATATATACAAATATACAAAACAATTCACACCAGTTCAGCGCACTCAATTTGTGATGCAAGAAAGATAATATAACTCTAGTAGAATTTTTTTAAATAATAATTGTAGAATAATACTAGAGTTGCATGATTCAGTTAGGCATACAACCATTCAATACAAACACATAGAAACGCGCACACTGAGTTGCTTAAAACTAAAGTTGTATACAATCGAGCAACTGAAGTCGCTTGCAGCCTACCAAAATGGTTTCATGCGACCCAGTTGTGTGTGATGTTGCATGGGTTATATAAGTATATATTGGGTTATAAGTTATTATAAGTTTTTCATCCTCTCGCAATGCCATCCTGCAATTTGTATCCATCTTGTGTATTTGAGGGCCGACTAGTTTTTGGAGATCTTAGAACGCTGGTTTACTGATCCTGTAGATATTTTGGAATTTTTCTTCATCTAATAACTTTGCGTTCTATCTGTTAAAAGAGGATGCATCCAATACTTTCTCCTTTTCCTCTTGCTTTTCACCCACCACCATATAACACAAAAATCCTCGTCGTCTGACATTTTGAATGTAACTGTGAAGTTATGGTTGCTTCAGTGTGCGGCAAATCATGCGACTGGTTTCAAGCAACCAGTTGCATCAGTGTGCGTGTGCCGCCTTAAACTATTAGGCATAAAAATTGATACCATTATACAAGGGGAACTTTCTAGTAAGATATAAATTCCTCTTGTTCGACATATTTACATGTATCTTTGTACCTGTATAATCTTATTCGACACATTCCTAGAATCTTTTTAGTGTTGAGCAAAATAAAATTAAGTATGCTGGATTTTAAATACATAACATAATTTCAAGGTGATCAGTATCATGAACTATTAACAATGAAGTCTATCTTTTGCATAATTTTTCTGTTTTATGTTTGTACCTCAGATTACAAAACAAGGTGTTCCAAAAATGAGGCAACAACTTAATGATATGTACAATAAAATACAGAAGGTTATTTTTGACTACAAACACTGCAGTTATAAGGTGAATAAGATTCAACCTAATCAGTGTTCCATTTAATCGATATGGCCACCCTTACTACGAACTACAACTAAGAATCTAGTAACAAATTATCATATGCGGTACGTATCTGTTAATGCAAGATTGCTTGCCATTTCTACTGGCAATTTTACTCTCAGGTACTCGAGAGTAGTGTCAGGAGTCGCTGTGAGTCTGGGACCCTCGTCTCCAAAAATGTCCTTATATACAGGGTGGGGCGTAAGTTTGGAAGCAAATGAAAGTGCATATTATAATCCAACGAAAAATATATTTAATAATTTACAGTTATGTATTATTACATAAGGGTTTTAAGAATTCAAAAATCATAAATTTATTCAAAATGTCCCCCTTGTTTTTAATAACAGCCTCAAATCTCCTCCGAACTCCTCCTACTGTGGTACGCAACTGTTCTTGTGAAATTTCCTTCCAAGATCTCCGGAGCGAACGCTTTAAATCATCCACACTGCGATGGAATTTACCACAGGCCTTTGATTCAAGAATGGACCATACCGAAAAGTCCATAGGATTAACATCTGGGGAGCAGGGAGGCCACATTTCTTTGGACCAAAACCGTGGAAGATGGTCATGGCACCAGTTTTGAGTGACATTTGCAGTATGTGAAGTCGCGCCGTCTTGCTGAAATTTCCATAGAGTGTCATTACCGAAGTTATCCTTAGCTGACTCCAACATTGGCGTCAAAATATTCTCAATATAACATTTAGCATTGATTTTGGCGCCTTGTTCCACAAAAATTAAAGGAGATCTCCAAGTTTCTGAAACGGCGGCCCAGACCATTACTGAAGCAGGTATCATGGTTCTGTGGCCAGTCTTTTGGTTGTATGGGATGTCTTTTGCACTTTAACCAATTATTCTGTCATTCCTCCGGTTGTGAGCCATTTCCACTGTGAAATTTTTTTCGTCAGACCAAACAATTTCACCAGCCGTGCAAGACTTCAATTCTCTCAGAAGCGCTTTGCTTCTCTCCAATCTCTATTTCTTTACAGCTTCTGACAGAGTCTGTCTCTATTGGAGGGTGAAAGAGGACATCTTTAGGTCTTCTTTGACAACTCTTCTCAATGTTCTGGGACTCACATTAGCTGTTTTGGCTAACAATCGTATTGACCTTTTCGGCTTCCTCCTGATCTTCTCTCGGGCACATTTTATCAGTTGTTTGGTGCGTTGTGAGCGAGGTCTACCACTTCTTGGACGATCAGTCAAGTCTCCTCTCTCATTAAAACGCTTCACACACCTCCAAACAGTCGATCTCGCTATTGAGACAGTCTTTGAAATGACGGAATCTGACTTCCCGGCACGATGTAGAGCAATAATGGCATCTCTTTTGTCTGACATTTTTGAATTGACTAAATTTTTGTAAGAAATAATACTGCCACGTCATAATGTAGTGTCTCTACTATAGTTCAAACCCTATCACCTACTTAGGAACTTATTTTTAAGAATTATAATAATATTTGAAAAATTGCTTCCAAACTTACGCCCCACCCTGTAGAATCAAATGGATTTAAGGTCGTGTGTGCTTAAGAAGAATAGAATGTTATTTGAATCCAAGTTTGAGTCAATTTGGAGCCGGAGAGTCCAACATGAGATCAAGAATGAGAAAGATTTACCATTATGAATACAATATGACCCCACAAAGCACAAATACATGGGGATATCTATCAGTAGTCATCAAACAAGCCTAAACTTTATGATATTTGGACTTTTCATCACTACTTATTACCCTCAGCTAATCTTGAGAAACTACAAATTGTACCATTAATATAGTTTTTTATTTTTGTCATGAGTGAATTCTAAGTTTCATTCTAATTCTCGTATGATGGCTAGGAAGCTCATGACGTTTCAAAGTACAAAGGGTTTTATTTTTCAGATTTTTTCAGCACTCGATATTTAAGTTTTACTTGTACCAGCTTATGTAACCATTATATAATGAATTCAACTTAAGTTTGACACGACTTCTCCCGTGTGTTTTTATCATTTTTACTGTAAATACTATTCGGTATCCGTAAATTTTTTAACAGTTTTCCAAACTTTTAAACGATTAATTATCAACTTTCTTGCAATTAATTAATTAGTCTTACTTGCTGTGTGGATTTCAAATTTAGATATCGAGAAATTGGAACTAACTTCAAGATGATAAAATTATGATTTATAATATCAAACATCAATATTGAGTTACTTATTTGATGCTCAAATGTGGTTCCAAATTCTAAAATATACTATTATAGGGATTCCGGGAAGATGCCCTTTTTAAAAAAGCCCACTTGATAAATGCCCACAGGAAAAGTGCCTTCAAAGAAAAATACCAATAAGTAAAATTGCGCTCACTGAAAACTAACCACGAGGAAAAATACCCACAGTTAAAAAAGCCCATGCGTAGAAAGGCGCTCAGTATACGCTTAAGTTTTAATTTTTTTTAACAAAAATGAGAAATACGTATATCGGGGGACATGTATTGCCTCCCAACCCCTCTGTCAGGTGATTATGTTGTACAAATCTTCTGTAGTGAACTCTTCTATAGTGAATTACCCTGACTATTAGAATTCTGAGTAATGATCAAGCCTGTGCACGTGCAGTGAGCAAATATAGTATAGTTTGTGATAAAAATGGCTTTCAGTTTTCTATGCATTTCCATTTAGTAAACTAGCTGCAGTTCATAATAGAGAGGTTCTAGAAGTACAACTATGAAGAACCATTCTGATTTATAGAGTCCTGAGGAAGGAAATAACCTGTACAATGAATTTATTTTAAAATAATTGTACAGTGACATGAACAAACAAGTTTTCTATGAATTTCCTAAAGTTACTATAATGAAGCAAACTCTCTATAGTGAAGTAAACTTTCTATATTGAAGTTGAAGGGATCTTTTCAATTACCAATAATACTCGTCCGTTTGAGCTGAGGTTTTGACATACGGTGTAAAATGCTCCAAATCTTTGAAGTTGTTCGTGTAAACTTTTCATTTTGGAGCACCCCTCCCCCGTGGGGTCCGAAAAACCTGTTTTTTCTGCCCACCAAGGAAAACCTTTAAACTCTTTGGGGGTTGGTCCTAGTGAAAAATTTATGGAAGCTACTCTATTCTCTACTCGAATAGCCTTTTTTTGAATTTCGATCTAGATTTTTTTTTTCAAATAGAAAAGTTATCGAAATTCAAGAAAGGGCTATTAGACGAGCTTAGGAATTTCGGTCTGAACAAATTAGCTGTCATAAAATTTTCAGTAGGACCAACCACCATTGAGCCTTTGACTTTGACGCGGGTCGAATTTGAGTAAAAAAGTTACTGAGATAATGGAAAAACAAAAAATAAACTCATCAGGTCACTTTGGGGGGGGGGGACCAAAAGTCCACCCTGGCTACGACGAAGCCATCTATCAAGAATGGGAGGCTATTATACAACATCAGGTCGCATCGGGGGAACCAAAAGTCCTCCCTGGCTATGACGAAGCCATCTACCAAAAACGGAAGGCTATTACACAACAACACACAAACTAACACTTTATTATTTCATGTTTTTGAGTGTCTGTAAAATGTCTATTTTTCAACTAAAAACGACGAAAAGTGAATGAGTTTTCACGCTACAAGAAAACCAAAGACAGTTTTAGAATTCTTGAAATATTTTTAACTTATGAATCGAGAGCTTTTTCAATTTTCTCTCTCGTTTTCCTTTTAACACAGTTCGAAACTGAAAATAAACCTCTATAGATTTGTTTGAAATGTTACAAGGATTCCAAAACTGTCTTAGTGTTTATTATAGCATATACAGTACACTCACAAACAATTTTTGAAGAAATGAAAAACTTATTTTTTCTAAGTCAAATGCGAAAAAGTTGCATCATTAAGATGTGTTTTTTTTCGCGAAGTTACATATACCATACAAATTTCAGAAATAAAATAAAAAAGTTTTTTTTAAAGTGGGTTGTCCCACATATATCAACACATTAATTAAATATTATAATAACCGTGGGCCTTTTCCTTGTTGGTAATTTCTCTTGAGGGCATTTTCACAGTGGGGTTTTTCCTGTGAACCACAGTTTTCACCAAGATTTTATTCATTGAAAACATTTAGTGCACCCTGGATACGAAGTTATTCTGAGTTATGAATAACCATTAACCAATATTTCATAACTCAGGAGGTTCACTGAACATAAATATTCGAATATATGTAAAAATGTTTATGAACAATTCTCCTATTTAAAGATTATTCTTCGAACCTCATTAGTTATATTTTCTAAAGTAGTTGGAAGCTGAGGCAGTCAATAGGAATAGGAGTGTAAGAGAAATTCAGTTGCAAGTTTCCAGGACTCTTACACCAAGGCTTATGTACTATAATATATCAAATTATGATATATACTTTGTATAATGCAGTGTATATAAGACGTATCTTACACGCCTTCCAAACCACCCCTTACAGCCATCCAATGCACGCCTGGTTGTGAGGCCAAAGCCGTCATGTGACAGCTGTAACTCCCTAAATACACAACAAATAAACTATCGGTATTATGAGGCCAATTACAAAATAGAATCATCAGCTTGCTTTCTATACAAGGACAATTAAACACTACTTTGATTACTTACCTCTAAATCACCTCAGCATAGGCAAGTAGCAAGGGTCTACTTTTACACACACTTTGAAAACAATTCCAAAATGGCTTGGGACGTAAGGAGAGAAGGACACAAACGAATTCTCGAGTCACAATGGTTCTCTCAAACTGTGACGTGGCACTTAATCCAAAGTTTCAACAATATAAGAAAATATAAAAGATTATTCTTCATATTGCTACACGGAGCAAATACAATTTAATTATCAGTTATATATTTGTATTGCACGTACTTCAGAGTCTTCATATTGTATAATTTTATTATTTAAATCCGATTAAGTATACTTAATTTTTTCTTCTGCTGGTTAAGATGAATTGACTGGCAGACGATAAATCACGAAGCTTTTCATCTACTAAAGACTCATTTTGTTAAGCTATATAATTAATTAGTTTCTTATTTTGTAGTACCATTTTATACAGATGCGTAAATAATTACATCATTATTCACTCATGATATTTCACATAAACAGAATGGAGCACTTTCCGGCTTACCCTTCCTGATTTCGTGGATAGTGACCCTTTTGTTCACTAATCTCATGACAAAACTGACGGAAGATGGAAAGATCAGCATACTTAATGTTAGAAGACTTGCAATGGTTCTAGGTAAGCATGTTGATATGGTTCATAAGTAGAAATCATCTCATATAAGTAATTAATATATATTTTTTAATTGCTCTTCATTCTTTTATCATAAATATTTTTCTACCAGCGGGATATGGACCAACATTGTGCTTAATATGCATGTGTTTCGTCGGATGTAATCAGACTGTAGCTGTTGCAATTTTATGCATTTCACTCGGTATTACCGGCACTAGCTATGCGGGGTGAGTATGTAGTGAGTACTTTCGGATGTGAAGTGATTTACATTATTTTTTCTCTCGTTGTAATAAGAATAAATAATCATAAACTAAATAAATGATTATGAAAAATAATGATAAAGTTATCAATTGATATTTCGATTAGACATCGCTATAGAATATAAGAAGCTCTCAGATCATTGACTCTTACTTCCTTGACATTTCGATTAACAATATATAATTTTCTAGTTTTTCATTTACTTTTGTCTATCTATATTCTAATGTGAATATATGATCACTGACCTATGGTGTTTTAGGTACATGTGCTCCTACATTGATTTGTCACCACAGTTTGCTGGCACTCTCTTTGGTCTGACAAACAGTTTGGCTTCCATCCCTGGATTCATATCTCCTATCATCACTGGATTCATCACCAAAAATAATGTAGGAAAGATTGGTTATTCTATTTTATTATTATTTATGCTAAGCCTTGGCTGACTGAAACAATAATCTTGAACCTTCGTATTTACCGATTCGCATATCTACTTAAAGAACACTTTACCTGTTACTTGCAGTGGAATTATTGCCATTGGTGGTACTATGCACACGATAAATTTCATATAACGAACTCGAACTTACAGTTGGACCTGAACACCGAAGATTTTGAACACTGAGTATACTCGGACTTGTTTGCTATTCCACCTCATGATACCATAATAATAATTTGTGTCTTTTTCCAAGGCAATACAGTCTGAGTTAGATAGACAGCTTGACTGTTCTCAATCACTTGCAATCGAATGGGACAGAACACGCCACAATCTTCCATTTTTTTCACAACAATTCTCTTAAAGAGCTAAGTTATAAAAAGACTAATCTTATTCATATACAGTATACTGATTATGAGCAGGACAACACTGCAATTAAAAAGGCATAATTATATTTCTTATAAAATTGCCTCTTTCGTGTGATTTAGCAACGAATATTGATTGATCTGTTTCTGCATCTAGTTCATTTGTAATCTAAATTCACTTAGTCATCAATATGGTAACCTATTTAGTGAGATGACTCTTCAAGAAATCGCTAAGAACTTTTTCATTGTTCACGACTTTGAACCTGGTACTCTACCACTTCAAAAAAGAAGTAGCCCGAACGGTTAACTTGAGAATCTTAGATGCAGATGCGTTGCTACTAAAATGAAAAAAAGGGTTGGGACTATATAGAGAGAATGATCATGAAAATGAATTATATTTGTTAGTTCAATTGATCGCTAATGGTTCATCTTGAATATATGAATTTATGCCGTACATTTGCATTTATACTTCTATTCTTGACATTTATAATATTTTGTGCAGGCAGAGTTCGCTTTGTATTACACTTTATAGAAAAAATACTGGAATAATTACTAGTTATGTCTCAAAGTTATTGGAGTACGTACACATTGGAAGTGAATTAAATACTAACTTTTAGTGGTGTCTCGCACTTATGAACAAGTGAAAATAAGTCTAAATCGTTATTTTAGTAATAAAAGCCTGCCTTCATGTACTATATTTGCATGAAAAAAATTTGTTAATTTATTCTCTCATAACACAGATATCTGAAGATGAATGGTAAGCGTATGAGCTTGGGAAAAAAGTGAGCGTTAAGCAGTATATACATTCCTTCCATTATTCATGGAATTACTTTCTTATTTATTACATTTTGAGAGTAGAGTGAATGTTAAGTTTAATACCTCAAAGTTGAGACTGTCTTCTGTATCGGTGAATTTCAATTACAGAGCCAATTGGAGAATAGCTTCAGATCTACATTGTCTAGAGTTATTTGGATTTCCTCTCTGTGTATTTTAATAAATTCATATTAAACTGGCTCTTTTATGGTAGATTACGCAAATAGATTTTTTTAATTCATCCACTATAGAGAAGGACTCTAAAATCAGGATGGTTCACTATAAAGGACATAATTATAGAGGAGTCACATTTTAAAATGACCTGGCTGGGGAGAAATTTCTCTTGATATTCATATATCCGTAACATATTGTATAATTTCAGTTTCACATTTATTGTGGGCTTGTTTCCTTAAGACCTTTAGGGTATTTTCCTTGTACATATGTAATTTTCCTTGTGAGGATTTTCTTAGTGGGCCTTTTACTGTGGGCTTTTCTCCTCTTGAACTTTTTCCTGTGTTAATTAAATCCTGTATATTGAACTGGTTGAAGTTCAGTCAAGAGATATCTACTGTACAATCATGAAGTTTCACGTATATAAACTAGCGAATGCAACAAACAATATTTCCGCTTCATACCAAAACATTACAAAACATTAAAAAAAATTATGCAGTTGTGGGTTTTTTTTTTCTTAGTAAGGTTTTACACCTGCGAGTATTTCTTTCTGTCTGTTCAGTATTTCTCTTATTGGTTATTTTCCTTGTGGACATCTTTCCTGTCATAATAAACCTATTTCTGCAAATTCGGAGAGCTAAATTGAAGATATAAATAAAACTTTTCAAACAAAGTCTCCAAACAAAATTTAGAAACATTTTTTTGGGAATTTCACACAATTTTCCACAACGTTGTTTCAAAGTTTTAATTATTTTACTCCCTTTACAAATTCAGACTAAACCTATGAAATACTCAGTAAGTGTTCATCATTAAAATATCCATGCCATAATTTTAGTAATTTTTCATCAAAAAATTCCATGTTGATGTTTATCAAATGAGTTTGAAATAAGTATGATAAACAGTATCAATTAAATTTTAGACATCTTACATGCTATCATTTCATCAGGAGACTATTACTGCATGGAACACAGTTTTCTTAATAACTGCTGCCATATACGCCATCTCTACCACCTTCTACCTGGTGGTTATCACAGCAGATGTGCAAAATTGGAACTTCGTTGACTCTGGTTAGTATTTGAAAAATATATTCTAATTACTATGGAAAAATTGCTCAAAATCTCTCTCACAATATTTAAGCTAATAATTGGGCTACAAATAGTCAAAATATGGGGAATAATTGCCGTGTCCTATTAATTAACCCTTTCACCGCGTAGTTTTCCCTGCTCGAGATTAAACTTCTCAATGTGATTTTGATGTACTGGGACACATATGTCCCACTGGTGGTCAATGGTACTTAACGTGGGACGTACAAATAAGCATTTCTATTCAAATAAATGTGTTTTTATTGATAATGAAACTCATGAATGATAAATTCAACATTCATTTATAAATTTCCCGACAAATAAAAGAATATAGTGAAACATATAAGTCCTATAGTAATTAACCTTATTCATTCATATTGTACTGCTCTAGGTTGGGAATATCTTCAAATTGAAACATTCAGCAGTATTTCATAGTTTACTTCAAGTTCCAGAAAGTATTAAATTCTGCCAAAGAAGAAAAGGCAACTTACAATTGATTCACAAAATCTACACCATGATATAAATATTACACAAACAGTATAAGACAGTGACAACAGAAAATTAAAACTTACATCTTGGTGTCAGTCGACTATACAACAGAATCAACTCGCTGAACAAAACATAAGGCACAGACACAACGCGGAGCTGCTCTGACATAACTTCCAAACACATGTGTGAAAACTGACTAACATTTTTAAAGTTACACGAGTGAAAAAGTGAAGCTCTAACTAGGTGATGCAGCTATTGTATACATGGTGTTTATAGAAATTAAAATATTACAGACTTTATTGTAAAATAGAACTAATTGTAATTTAGAGAAATTTAACATTAAAATCTTTATTGAAGTGATACATTTTCTTTAAGGGTATATTTATTGAAATAATAATAACTAAAAGAATTAAAACTGTAAACAAAACTAACCAAATTATCAAATATATTATGCTGTATTCTAATACAGCACACTCCCGCCCGTTTTTAGACACTTCAGGGCAGAAAAGAACCAGATTTTGTAAAGCTCATCAGCAATTCTCTTCCTGCCTTTGCTGGACTGATCTTTATGATTGTTTCTCATACTAATCCATCAGATCACTTTACATTTTCTTCTATCAGTCCCTTATTCTATTGGTTCCTATGAACATCTTTAGAGAACGATATCTCCTTCAACTAGATAATGCTCAACTTCGTGAAAGTCTATTCAAGTCGTCAGAGCTTCGACAAAAATTAGTTCTCAGATCATTTCTTATCGATTTCCATCAGTTTTGTTAGGATCAATGTAATGCATTACAGTTAAATGTCTATTACCACATATATCACATCTGACCCTTTTTGCTTTACACTCACTGATAAAATGCTTACCCAAACATCTGAAACATAGATTGTGATTCCTAATCACAGATACCTTTCCTTCCCTATCCAATTTACCGAACTCAATACATTCCACAAGGTCATGTTTATAACTATCGTGGAAGGAACAGTAGCCGTGAGTGCTTGAATTATGTATAGGTGGCTCAGTCTCAGTTACAACCATTTTTCGTGTATGGCCGAAATTATCTTCAGAGAAGCAATGTGGGGCCGCTTTAAAAAAATCGTCCACCGATTCTCTATAAAGTCCCTCCAAGAAATCAACAAAGACAGAGAGAGTAGGATTTAATCCACAAGAAGCTTTACTTTTCACACCGTAAGTTCTCCAACGAGACCGTAGTGATTCTGAGAACTTACCTGTGATCATCTGAAGACCTTCGTAAGAATTCAACCACTCTAGCTGAGGCGATGATGTCATTGAACAGACAGCTCTACGACATGCATCTAACATTTGCGTTAGTTCATTTTCATCATCAATTGATTTCACCACAGGTAAATTCTTTAACCGATTGATCATAATCTGAGCAGATGCTAATCTACTTCCATATCTTTCATCCAGAGTAGCCCAAATTGTATCAAGGGATGATACAGCGTTTTCCAATGTGACTACAGATAAATAGTCACTGATTAGCTCCTGAGGTCGGTTTGTGGTATTTGCAAAAAGTATCTGCAATTCTTCCAGTGCACTAAGAGATACACAGCTCATCCTTCCTCTCAGAATATTAGACCACAAGTGATAGCGACCAGGGGAACCATCGAAGGGGTCAGCCGGTTTTCTCAATAACTCTGACTTAATTAAATAAGATGAAGCCGCTGAGCCATCTCGGGTTTGATCCTCAACAGTACATGAATTACGAATTTCAAGAGGTGAGGGATTCTTATGCTCTAACAATGGGGAGTTCCGATCTTCCAGGAGTAGAGGGCTCCAATATTTCCGGGGTGGGAGGTTCCAATCGTTCAGTGGTGGGGGGCTCCGATCGTTCAGTGGTGGGGCGCTCCAATCGTTCAGGGGTGGGGCGTTCCAATCGTTCAGGGGTGGGGCGTTCCAATCGTTCAGGGGTGGGGCGTTCCAATCGTTCAGGGGTGGGGCGTTCCAATCGTTCAGGGGTGGGGCGTTCCAATCGTTCAGGGGTGGGGCGTTCCAATCGTTCAGGGGTGGGGCGTTCCAATCGTTCAGGGGTGGGGCGTTCCAATCGTTCAGGGGTGGGGCGTTCAGATGTGGGGCGTTCCAATCGTTCAGGGGTGGGGAGTTCCAATCGTTCAGGGGTGGGGAGTTCCAATCGTTCAGGGGTGGGGCGTTCAGATGTGGGGCGTTCCAATCGTTCAGATGTGGGGCGTTCAAATCGTTCAGGGGTGGGGCGTTCAAATCTTTCAGGGGTGGGGCGTTCAAATCTTTCAGGGGTGGGGCGTTCAAATCTTTCAGGGGTGGGGCGTTCAAATCTTTCAGGGGTGGAGGATTCTGATCTTCCAGAAGTGGGGGGTAATGATATTCCAAGGATGGGGTGTTATCAATTCCATGAGAAGGTGACATCCCTTCCTCCAGCGAAGTGGAGTTCAAGTTTCGAATTGGAAACAGGATCGACCGAGAGCCAAAATACTCGCGACTAGCCCGGGCAGCAGTCATTACTGATGCTAGTGATTCCCTGTCGTCTGGATCGACATTACTTAACAAATCAATTCGAAGTGCTGCCCTGTAGCAATTCAATTCCTTTGTAAATTCATACGCTTCACGTAATATATCCAATCTCAATCGCTTAGCATTTCGTGATTCCTGAATAGCGCCATCGCTTCGAAGTCTACTTTCGTAAAACTTACAATTAACATCGAACTTCTTTTTAACTTCACTCACTCTACATGATATTATTTCAATCTCTTCTACTTTCTCCTGGTCAAAGTTAGCAGTAATCAAATCCTTGAAAATATCCGATAATTCCATAACCTCACGCTCAATTTCATCTAATCTTCTAGGTGCATCCATTTTGCATGCAGTCGCCATATCAAATAGATCTACTTCTTAATAACATTGGCCAATGAACAAAACTAGGTATACTATATACTACTTTAGCTACACGCTAAATATCTCCAGTTACAAAACTATTCAGGGGTTAAATTCTTACTTTACGATCAGATAAATCTTGATAATAGTGCTCGGTGAGTAAGTAGATTCAGATAATTTGGTAACCACAAATCTAAACTTCTGCTCTATGATAGATGTATCCCTTGCCTAGCCGATGACAGGATAATTTAATGTGAATAAATGGATATAATATCCACTCCATTTGTAGTACAAAGAGTGGATAAATCCTAGAAGATGTTGGAAATATACTACCAGTATGAATATGAACTCACCATCATTATACATAATGCCACTCAATATTGCTATTTGTGTAGAAAACCGCTTTCACAGCCATGGGTTGCGTTTAAGGTATTTCGGTGTGAAAATTGAATTTATTTAAAGTTATTAAAATACTGAGACATAGCGTAATGTCCCAGTCGTGGTGAAAGGGTAATGACATTGGGTACCATATAGTTTATTTTAATTTTAGATCTCTCGGAGCAGAAGAAGAAAGAACAAGATGGGGAGTTGTAGCCAGATGTCTCATATCTCCATATCTTGATTTTCATTGACTCTTCTCTTTTAAACGACCTAAAGAAATGAATCTATTGCATAACTGTGTATATACTATTTAATAAACCAATTTATATATAATTTCTAATATTTAGTACGTATTAGATTCTTGCTCCATACAATTTTGATTTAGATATGATACTTAATTTTATTGGTTATTGAAAACATGAATTCATAATGTGCTTATTACGTTTTTTAATAAATTTATAGGTACGATCATAGTTCATCTGTTTAACTAACTATTAAAGGAATGTGTGTTTTTCAGTATTAACAACATTTGCCTAACTGAATGTTATTCATTTTTATCTGAGAGTTCTTAATCTTAATTCAATATCTTACGACTTATATATAAAATATGTTAAACTTTTTTGTATTACTTTTTATATAACGAATTATACATGGTGCTGAAACATGATGGAAGCTACGTTATTTGAAGTTAATATGCAACTTATATTTCCAGGTAAATAAATTTTAAATTTATTCACGGAAAATAATTAAAAAGAACTGAAAGTCCATGTTCGTATAAACACGAGAACTGAAATGTCAATTTCTATTTTATCGTTTATTATTGGAATATAATTCAATATTTATTATTTTTACATTACTATACATATATATTTTTTAATCATAATATATATGCTTTAATATATAATATGATATATTTAATGTATAATATATATGCTTTAATTAAAGTATCTCGGTAATTTGAAAGACTATCACGAAATAAAGCTATTTTGATTTAACAAATATTAAAGCTGTGTAGTTAAGAAGATAAATAGAAGAGCTTGAACTATCAAAATATATTTAAACATAGGTAAGTAATAGGTAAGTAATAAACATAGGTAAGTAAGTTAATAGGTAAGTAATAATTTTTGTGTGTATTTTATGTGTTATTTACTCAATAAACTCTTATTTTTGTATCCTTTACTTTTAATCTTCATATCATTGATAAACATGGAATATTTAAAAAAATTGAATACAAAATCAAAACCTACATTCAGTATAAAAGAATTTAGAAAATTAATAAAAAATAAAGAGTATGAACTATTTCTTTTAATGAAATTTAGTTATTTTTTTATATTGGTGTATCTGAAATTCAAAGTTCGTAAGAATTATTCGTAAAACCTAGTCTCTATCTTTCTGCATATCGGTATACATACTCGGTTTAAAAGACTAATTATTATCACAAGAGCAATAGACTCATGATATCCAATGCATAATTATGCCACCTTTATCTGATGGGAATTAACATAAAAATTGATGGAGGAATGTACTGAATTCTTAGAAAAACATTGTAGAATTCAAAATAAAAGCATTTTAAACGAAACTCTCGTGGTCCGTTATGAAATTTATTGCATTACAATTACATTCTGGACGGTATCATTACCATATTCTGAAATTATTCAAGGATGAATGCTTGATTCTTAAGTGATTTTTATTTATCTGTGATGTATCGGGCTAAATACAGTTTATCAGAAAATAAATAACTAATAGATAGCGTTGTGAACGTTCATAATTTTTTGAAGTATGAATTGATGATTCTTTACTGCATGATGTGTTATTTTTACGCTGCAATTAATGTATAATCAGGAACTGAAAATTCAATGTAAGATTATCGAATTTGGAAAGTAGAGAGGGAGACTATATAGGGTGTAAAATGTGAATCATCATAAACAGGTAATTATAGGGTAAAGGAGATACGTCGCATTGCACTAACTAACTTATGCCTGAAACCACAAAATTTGAAACGCTACTGAAATTACTAAATATTGACATGAATTATAATTTCAGTGTAAATTAGGACGCGGTGACTCATTAATTAAAAAAAATTCATTTTAAAGTCAGAGGGCTGCAATATACTTGTGTGACCCTAAACAAATCTACTCTGAAATACGTCATTGATATTTGAATAGACGGAGCCTATATTAATATAAACATAAAATGCAGCTAATTCTCCATTCGTTGTACTCTGGTGCATTGGTTTAGGTGTAGGTGTGTGAAAAAAAACTCACTCACGCTTGAATTTTCTTTGTGGTGTTAAGTGTGGCAATTTTTATCTTTTGAACCCTCTATGCTAAATCGTGTTAATTTCAATTTTAAAAATTGAGGTACAATGATTCGATGTGACGATATTGAACTTTAAAGTTCTGTCTTATCAGAAATCTCCTATGACAGTTCCAATTACTAAAGTAAGTAAAATAAATATCTTTTTAGAAAATTCTATAAGCGTATTAGACAGCTGGATTGTATTTGGCAATTGACCAATTACCATATTCTTATTGTTACTTCAGTTGCTTATAATATATACTTATATGCACAAATGATTCGACTGAATTAAGGAGACCGTACATGGAAAAATCTGAAAATTGTATCGATTTTTTTTTATTTCAGTAATAGATAGTTAATAGTGTCAAAAATCTTCATTGAAAATTTCGTATGGGAAAAAAAAATGATGAAACTTTGTACGTATATATAAAATTGAATTCTAAGACATTTTTGTTCATGACATTTTTTCGAGTGGACGCATAGAAAATGAGTTATTCGAAATTTGAACGAATTTTAAACCGTTTTTTAAAAGTATAGAACTCCGACAATTTTGAATCTACGGCTTTGTTTTCTTTTGCATTCGAATTGCAATTTGATTCTCTACAGAATACTGGAAGCCAAATTTTGAATTTTGAATTTTTTTCCCAAATATAAAATTTCGATTTTTTTTGAAAAAAAGTTTCTTTTACAAATGATTTTTTCGAAAACTAATAAAAAATTCAAAAATCGGCTTCCAGCATTTTGTAGAGAATCGAAAACCCCAAAGCCGTAGCTTCAAAATTCGTTCGAATTTCGAATAACTCATTTTCTATGCGTCTAATCGAAAAAATGTCATTCACAAAAATGTCTTAGAATTCAATTTTATATGTACGCACAGAGTTTCATAAACATAACTTCATTTATAATTTTTTTCCGAAATCCATGTTTAATATAAGAAATAATATTTTGCATTTCGAGCTTTTCTTAGGTTCTACTTCATCCTAAAACATTTTAACTATTTTGGCTACAATGAAAATAATTTATCACTTAAAATATTATTGTTTATTTTGACTATTAATGACGTATTTTATGCGATTTACTAGTTTGGTTCATATTACGGATTATACTCCAGATGGTTTAAATTAATTTATTTGACATGTTTTAAGTTATTCTAGCTGTCCAGTTTTCTGTGTAATTTCGCATGCAAATATAACGAGAAGTTAAAGGTCAGGCTAGGCTAAAAATGTCATTTGAATTAAATTTGGTGGTACCTATTATCTTGGCTCTACTAATGTCTTCATTTGTTTGTTTAAATGTCTAAATACTACTTGTACTTATATGCATGGCTTACCTCAATCTTCGTAATTAATTGTTGTATTTTTTTCGAATCGAACGTTTTAATGTTATCTTTATTTATGTAGTTTTACGGTAATAATAGCTCGGGTAAAGGTCATATGAATAATTACTGCGTTTTCTAGTGGGTTGTCTATTAAATTACTGTACACTATAATTATAAAGTATTAGTTTTTATTTAAGAAACATAATGCTTAATATAAATGCGAATATTCACTTTTGCAATATTTATTTTTGAGAAAATGTAATCTCAGACCTATTTTTTGGGGGGAATAAAGTCTAAATCTAATTTCAATCAAGGACGTTGAATTAAAATAGTTGAATTAAAATAACATGAAAAAATGGATATATGCCAGTGTGCCTAATAACAAAATTTACATTAGGAAATAGAAGCATTTCAATGTTCTACGATAAGAATATACATTATATCAATTTATTGGCACTGATTCTACTTCACAATTCTTGCAAACTCCTTGAATGTTTTTTATGGTTTCAGATGCTTGCGATATGCTCTTTGGATTGCTTCCTATTTAGATTGTAGAAGTTTGCTCTTATATTGTAGAAAAGCATGAATGTATGCATGAATGTATGGTAATTAGATTAGGCAATTGAATCAATAGCTACGTTACATACTCAATTCACAAAAAAATACTTATAAATAGTACATATTCATTGAAGGAGATGAAGATATTAATTCGAGCCTTTGAAAGACCTCCTAATTCTATTTTTCTTATTTATCGAAACTAGTACTCTCAATTTATATAATTATATTTAATTCACGGTTACTAATATGATAAACTATCCTTAAGATTTAGAGATTTACAGACGATTACTAACTGTCAGTGGTGAATGGAAGAGAAAAAAAGTGGCATCCCTTGTACTATGAACTGTTGTAATTTGAAGTTTTTTTTTTTCACAGCGCATCATCACTTTGATTGCTTCATTATTGGGATATAACGCTACTTGCAGCTTTAGAGGATATCGCTAGGGTTATGCTCTTCAGTTACGAGGTCTTAGATTTGTGTAATAAGTGGACTGTTATATGTTTCATACAAAATCACCTCTTCATTTTCCTTTTCCATCCTTGAATTTAGTCATTCTCCGCAGTTTGTGTCCCTTTTCGTTGACATTCCTTGTTGAATTCACTCAATTCTTTGCTGCTTCCGTGGGCATTGTCACCGATTTAGTGGTAGGTTACTTTGATCATTGTTGCTTTTTCGAGTCCATTGTATTTCATTTCCTTTGATATATCTTTCGGTAACGAAGTAAACGTTGAGCCCCATACTTATTTTTCTCTTACGGCCTTACGGCCATTTCAGAAGATCGATTTTCTTCAGTAACTGCGAGTTATATCCAACAAAAATTATTACGTCAAAACTTGATTTACGGAAGTGGAAAACTCGAAAAAGTAGGATATCATAAATACTTAATTTCGATAATACCTATAGGGAATTATCATGTAAATTAACTACTCTCACGGAATTTACACAAGCCAAACATTGATTCCCCAATCATATTTGGTTAAAAATCATAGGAAGCATTAATTTGAAGGTGAAAAAGATCATGAGGTTAAGTGACTTGAAATAAATAGGGGTAGTGTTTTTTTGAGGGAAGATGTGGTCGACTCGTGATTGTTCGACTCCTGACAGTGATTGTCACTGTGACTCACGACGACTCGTATCATTCAGACAACATCGAACAAGTGAGGAACACACACAAAGTCTGAAACCTTGAATGAGAAAAAATATTGTTGGGATAATTTCTAAAAGAGTAACGTCCTGGAACAATTATAGTAAGTGAGTAATAAAATGCAACAAAATTGGTAATTAGAATCACCGATCTCTTTTGTTTATGATAGGCGTTTATAATCTATGATAAAAAAGATCATCTATATATGATGATTGATGATCAACGGAAATAAATAAACACTGTCTATTGTTTTTCATCAATGTTTCAAACAATTTAAGATCAATATTTCTAATAGTCTAGCTGTCGATGAAAAATTTCCCAACTGAAAGTCCATGATATACTTTTCTGTAATTAGGAACCTGCAACAGTGATATTTTTTCTTGATAGAGAGATATGAAAATAGTTATACTTGCATTATAAATAATATCACATTAAGGCTGTGTTTTTTTTCATTTTCATGGTCTAAACAAGATATAACTTATATTATTATTTTGTAAGCAAACCCTAATTTTTATATCCTCGTTTACACAAAATGTAATTCTTAGAGCGTTTTAGTGGAAACTGGAAAATATTTTCTTTTTAAATTATGTGTCCTATTGGAGATCTGACTCCAATATTTCTGGTGAAATCCTTGTGTCTACCCAGGTAAAACTTTTGATAGTGCGACAGGGAATTATATACTATAAAGTGGAGAATCCACTCAATCTAACATAACTTACTCATAACTTTTTTTAATATCAGATGCTGAAAGTGCGGTTTTTAATTGAAACATATATATGTAAAATCAATGAAAATAAGGCAATTTTTTGTTTCATTTCATTTTATCACCATGCGGAAATCCAGAGCTCGGGTGAATCACACTCGACATTTTGATTCACATCAAAAAATAGTTAATATTCTTATAAATGATGTTATAGGGGTATTAACGATACCTGTGCCTAATTGGCACTCTGGGTGTATCAGGGTTAGAAAACCACAGCACAGTCTCGAGATTGCGTAAGGTAAATTACGCAGAACACATATAGTCACCTTTCTTTAATTGATATGTTATCGTCTAATAGGTTTATTCAAGTGATCAAATTTTAGAATATTTTTACAAAAAAATTTGTTGAGCAACAAAGATTAAAATTTTCAAATATTACAATATGATCAGCAATTATGCATATATAAATTTAATTGCATTAGAATAGAACTAAATGTCGTAATTGCTAAGTAACATCAGAAATTTCTCAAAGTTATATTTAAATGATGCAATGTAATATAACACAATAAGACATGGATCATTGCCATTGATTTAGAGTATCATAGAATTAAAGTTATCTATTATTAAAGAGTATATATGAATATCATCATTTGGAATCTACCTAATGTTATTTTGTATGTTATAATATAAGAAATAATTAAATTCACACATTTTATAGGTAAATTTATATAAAACCTAGGAAAATACATTATTAAAGGCATTGAAAAGATGAACTATATTGGGTAAGTTCTTAGTCATAGTACTGTACCTACATTTATGATTATGCATAAAAAAGTACATAATAAAAGTTTCGTACAATTATTAAATACGTTTTTCTATACTGTGATCGATAAATGTGGAGCATTCAAATAACTTGCAACTCACTGTATTTAAAATACATAAATTAAATTCACTTAAAGTATTTAAAATGCAAGTAAATAGTAACACATTCCAAGCTATGCAAGGTCGATGTTGAATTAATTTGTTCAAGCATAACATTAGAGAGAATGTGATACAAAAAGGTATAAATATAAGAGGAATATGGGGAAATCGTGCCCATAATGCCCGGTAAATATGCTACCTAGCCATGAAAAATACTACGAGCTGAAAACTTTAATTCCATTCAAAGTTGCAACGTTATAAAACTACTGGTAGAGAATCTGGCAAGGTATGTAAGTACAGAAAATATATTTCATTGAAATAATGTTAATTGAGATCAGTATTACGTGAACTTTAATATTATTGATGGTAAAATTTAACAGTGACTCTTTTCCTGATAGTACATCATCACAGTGACTCTTTTCTGACAGTACATCGTCACAGTGACTTTTTTCTGATAGTACATCATCACAGTGACTCTTTTCTCTGATAGTACATCATCACAATGACTCTTTTCTCTGATAAGACATCATCACAGTGACTCTTTTCTCTGACAGTACATCATCACAGTGATTCCTTTCTCTGATAGTACATCATCACAGTGACTCTTTTTTCTGACAGTACATCATCACAGTGACACTTTTCTCTGATAGTACATCATCACAGTGACTCTTTTCTCTGATAGTACATCATCACAATGACTCTTTTCTCTGATAGTACATCATCACAGTGACTCTTTTCTGACAGTACATCAACACAGAGACACTTTTCTCTGATGGTACATCATCACAGTGACTCTTTTCTCTGATAGTACATCATCACAGAGACTCTTTTCTTTGATGGTACATCACAGTGACTGTTTTCTCTGATATACATCATCACAGTGACTCTTTTCTTTGATAGTACATCATCACAGTGACTCTTTTCTCTGATACTACATCATCACAGTGACTCTTTTCTCTGATACTACATCATCACAGTGACTCTTTTCTCTGATACTACATCATCACAGTGACTCTTTTCTCTGATAGTACATCATCACAGTGACTCTTTTCTCTGATAGTACATCATCACAGTGACTCTTTTCTCTGATAGTTCATCATCACAGTGACTCTTTTCTCTGATAGTACATCATCATAATGACTCTTTTCTCTGATAGTACATCATCACAGTGACACTTTTCTGACAGTACATCATCACAGTGACACTTTTCTCTGATAGTACATCATCACAGTGACTCTTTTCTCTGATAGTACATCATCACAGTGACTCTTTTCTCTGATGGTACATCACAGTGACTGTTTTCTCAGATATACATCATCACAGTGACTCTTTTCTCTGATAGCACATCATCACAGGGATTCTTTTCTCTGATAGTACATCATCACAGTGACTCTTTTCTCTGATAGTTCATCATCACAGTGACTCTTTTCTCTGATAGTACATCATCACAATGACTCTTTTCTCTGATAGTACATCATCACAGTGACTCTTTTCCGACAGTACATCATCACAGTGACTCTTTTCTCTGATAGTACATCATCACAGTGACTCTTTTCTCTGATGGTACATCAAAGTGACTCTTTTCTCTGATAGTACATTATCACAATGACTCTTTTCTCTGAATTCTGATAGTACATCATCCCAGTGACTCTTTTCTCTGACAGTACATCATCACAGTGACTCTTTTCTCTGATAGAACATCCTCACAGTGACTCTTTTCTCTGATGTTACATCACAGTGACTCTTTTCTCTGATAGTACATTATCACAGTGACTCTTTTCTCTGATAGTACATCATCACAGTGACTCTTTTTTCTGATAGTACATCCTCACAGTGACTCTTTTCTCTGATAGTACATCAACACAGAGACTCTTTTCTGATAGTACATATAATCACAGTGACACTTTTCTCTGATAGTTAATCATCACAGTGACTCTTTTCTCTGATGTTGCATCACAGTGACTCTTTTTTCTGATAGTACATCATCACAGTGACTCTTTTCTCTGATATTACATCATCACAGTGACTCTTTTCTCTGTTAGTACATCATCACAGTGACTCTTTTCTCTGATAGTTCATCATCACAGTGACTCTTTTCTCTGATAGTACATCATCACAATGACTCTTTTCTCTGATAGCACATCATCACAGGGATTCTTTTCTCTGATAGTACATCATCACAGTGACTCTTTTCTCTGATAGTTCATCATCACAGTGACTCTTTTCTCTGATAGTACATCATCACAATGACTCTTTTCTCTGATAGTACATCATCACAGTGACTCTTTTCCGACAGTACATCATCACAGTGACTCTTTTCTCTGATAGTACATCATCACAGTGACTCTTTTCTCTGATGGTACATCAAAGTGACTCTTTTCTCTGATAGCACATTATCACAATGACTCTTTTCTCTGAATTCTGATAGTACATCATCCCAGTGACTCTTTTCTCTGACAGTACATCATCACAGTGACTCTTTTCTCTGATAGAACATCCTCACAGTGACTCTTTTCTCTGATGTTACATCACAGTGACTCTTTTCTCTGATAGTACATTATCACAGTGACTCTTTTCTCTGATAGTACATCATCACAGTGACTCTTTTTTCTGAGAGTACATCCTCACAGTGACTCTTTTCTCTGATAGTACATCAACACAGAGACTCTTTTCTGATAGTACATATAATCACAGTGACACTTTTCTCTGATAGTTAATCATCACAGTGACTCTTTTCTCTGATGTTGCATCACAGTGACTCTTTTTTCTGATAGTACATCATCACAGTGACTCTTTTCTCTGATATTACATCATCACAGTGACTCTTTTCTCTGTTAGTACATCATCACAGTGACTCTTTTCTCTGATAGTTCATCATCACAGTGACTCTTTTCTCTGATAGTACATCATCACAATGACTCTTTTCTCTGATAGTACATCATCACAGTGACTCTTTTCTGACAGTACATCATCACAGTGACACTTTTCTCTGATGGTACATCATCACAGTGACTCTTTTCTCTGATAGTACATCATCACAGTGACTCTTTTCTCTGATGGTACATCACAGTGACTCTTTTCTCTGATATACATCATCACAGTGACTATTTTCTCTGATAGTACATCATCACAGGGATTCTTTTCTCTGATAGTACATCATCACAGTGACTCTTTTCTCTGATAGTTCATCATCACAGTGACTCTTTTCTCTGATAGTACATCATCACAGTGACTCTTTTCTCTGATAGTACATCATCACAGTGACTCTTTTCTCTGATGGTACATCACAGTGACTCTTTTCTCTGATATACATCATCACAGTGACTCTTTTCTCTGATTGTACATCATCACAGTGACTCTTTTCTCTGATGGTACATCACAGTGACTTTTTTTCTCTGATAGTACATCATCACAGTGACTCTTTTCTCTGATAGTACATCATCACAGTGACTCTTTTCTCTGATAGTACATCATCACAGTGACTCTTTTCTCTGATAATACATTATCACAGTGACTCTTTTCTCTGATAGTACATCATCACAGTGACTCTTTTCTCTGATAGTACATCATCACAGTGACTCTTTTCTCTGATAGTACATCATCACAGTGACTCTTTTCTCTGATAGTACATCATCACAGTGACTCATTTCTCTGATAGTACATCATCACAGTGACTCTTTTCTCTGATAGTACATCATCACATTGACTCTTTTCTCTGATAGTACATCATCACAGTGACTCTTTTCTCTGGTAGTACATTATCACAGTGACTATTTTCTCTGATAGTACATCATCACAGTGACTCTTTTTTCTGATAGTACATCATCACAGTGACTCTTTTCTCTGATAGTACATCATCCCAGTGACTCTTTTCTCTGATAGTACATCATCACAGTGACTCTTTTCTCTGATAGTACTTAATCACAGTGACTCTTTTCTCTGATAGTACATCATCACAGTGACTCTTTTCTCTGATAGTACATCATCACAGTGACTCTTTTCTCTGATAGTACATCATCACAGTGACTCTTTTCTCTGATAGTACATAATCACAGTGACTCTTTTCTCTGATAGTACATCATTACAGTGACTCTTTTCTCTGATAGTACATCATCACAGTGACTCTTTTCTCTGATAGTACATCATCACAGTGACTCTTTTCTCTGATACTACATCATCACAGTGACTCTTTTCTCTGATACTACATCATCACAGTGACTCTTTTCTCTGATACTACATCATCACAGTGACTCTTTTCTCTGATAGTACATCATCACAGTGACTCTTTTCTCTGATAGTACATCATCACAGTGACTCTTTTCTCTGATAGTTCATCATCACAGTGACTCTTTTCTCTGATAGTACATCATCACAATGACTCTTTTCTCTGATAGTACATCATCACAGTGACACTTTTCTGACAGTACATCATCACAGTGACACTTTTCTCTGATAGTACATCATCACAGTGACTCTTTTCTCTGATAGTACATCATCACAGTGACTCTTTTCTCTGATGGTACATCACAGTGACTCTTTTCTCTGATATACATCATCACAGTG